>JAASGK010000143.1:0-39177 GCA_023334195.1 Globisporangium emineosum
AGAGAGAGAGAGAGAGAGGGACGTAGAAGAAGAAGCAACGGCGTTGGGCTATTTTCTTCCTCCAGGAGGAGCTCTGCTGGTTGCGGCGGAGCTCTTCGGACGATGACAAATAGGACCGACTGTACGTTTGAGAGCAAATGAATGAATAGTGAATGAATGGAAGACTGGTTTTCTGTTGCTGTGTAGTATCGGAAGATGGCCGCCTTTGGCACTTTCGCATGATGGAAGTGTTGATTGAAAGGTTTCGCACATCTGAAGATGAAGATCTGAGGTTTGTGTCGGTGGTTGTGTTATTTTTCACCCATTGATCCATTATCCACTCAATTATTGGGTGTTGCTTTTGTTGGGTGGTGGGTGGAAGGAATTTTCTCGATAAGTATCAGTACCTCGCTATAATGACATTGTGAATCTGAGCATTTGTAGGTTACATGATGCAACTTACATCGGCTCGCAAAGTGGGTGCACAATCGGAATAGAATTTTCGGCCTCTCACATCGTCAACAAAAGAAATCAGAGCCAAATGGGATGACGTTCTGTGATTTTCGCTCACATGTTTGAATCACCCTCCGGTGCTGTGGCTGGAATTGAAGGACCCAGCACATCCAAATCCCTCTCCATCAACCCCAATGGTGCGCTCTGTCCCCACTCAGCCAGCTCTCATTGTTCAGTGTCCTCCACCGCAACGTCCAAGAAGAAAGTCATCGTCTCGCTGAGCAATGCCCGAGCAGAGCTCCTCGTCCGTTGTCAATGGCGACTTATCTATTGATTCTGCTGGCGGTGCCGCCGCCAGTGGTGATGGTGATGTCTTCGGGCTCTCTCCCTCTTTGTCGTTGTCACCGCTTCTCGGTGAGTCAGTGATGCAGAAGATTCCTCTCAAGAGAGATTCGACACGCTTGATGGGAGAAGAGCTGGAAGAAGACGATGGCGATCATAAGACTATTATTAACAGCAGTCATCCCCACGAGAAGCCGCCGTCGCCGTCGCTTGGTGACTGGGGTGTCCACAATTCATCGAGCAGCCAGGCAGATACGACACATTGTATTCGCGTCGCCGACACCACCACCGAGACATCGCCACTTAGCGCGCAGCCGACTGTGAGCTCTTCGCGCTCATCGACAGCATTGTCTGACATCAACAGTGCGGCTGGAGTCATGCGCACCATGGAGCAGATCCGGCGTCGCCTCAAGCGGCCGTCCACTGGCACAATGACAGCAGCGAGTAGTAGTCGAGGCAGCATCATGAGCATGAACGATTGCGGGGTTTTAGAGTCGCCGTCGATGATGAGCGGCTTCCTACGCATGCGACAGTCGTCGCGCGAGTGGCGCATGAAGACCTGGTACTGCGTGCTCTTCAACGCGCACATGTACTGGTACGCGAGCAAGAAAGACGCGCAGGTGGCGAAGCGACTGCAGGGACAAGTGCGCGTCGTGCGCGCGTGTGTCTCCGCTGGCGCGGGCAAGATCCACGTGTATCCGAATGCGTTCGTGTTCACTGCGAACAACGGGCAAGTGTACTTTTGCTCAGCGCCGACTGCTCAAGACCAGCAACAGTGGATCGACAACATGAATGGTAGTACACAACAGCAGCAGCATAGAAACACGCTTGCAGAGTCGACTTTGCTGGAGCAGAACCAAAATTCGATTGGGAAGACGTCGACTCGCTCAGCGTCGAGCTCCAACAGCGGGTCGCTCGACTGCCTCGTGAGCCAAGAAGAAGACGAAGAAGTGGAGACCTACCGCAGCAGTAGCACCTTCAATGGCCCAGGGTCACAGTCCTCACTCCGTCGTACAGCGTCATCCACCCCGCGCTCGACTGGGAGACTCGAATTGGACGAGAGGAAACCTGCGACCGACTTGGCGTGTTTCGCTTGCGAGATCGAGTTTAGTTCGTTGCGGAGACGAAGACATCTCTGTGCAAGCTGTGGATCTGGCTTCTGCCGCTGGCATTGCTCGAAAGACGTGATCTTGTCGTTGGGTCCTCCTACCATGGGCACGCGCTCGGCTCGCGTCTGCGATTCGTGCGCGCACCGGCAGCACTTCATCGCTTTTGTAGTCGCATTGACGTCGACAATAGTGACGCAGCTAAAAGGCGCCACTCCCTCAATCGTGTACCCTCACGATTGCTTCAACTTTGGGAAACCCGCAGGAAACGCAGAATATGAGGGAGACACAATGACGAACCCGAGGTGCCATCGCAGACAGTGGAAGGAGCTGCAGCTGCTCATTTCGCAACCTGCGAGCTTCACGACGTTGAATATCATGTGCTTCCTCAAGAAGTATCAGCACATGCCCTGGCTGTTTGGGCGCACGATCTGCCTCTTCATTCCGATCTTTGAAACAGACGCGGACGGGCTTGCAGAGTACTGGGTCCAGTTTGTCGGTATGTTTGTGCCGCTGATCCAGAGCGTGTACCCTGACCAAAAGCATTACCAAGTGGTGACGATGCCGAGCGCTTCCACCACCACTGGGTACATTAACGTGACGTCCGAAGAGCAGCAGTCGTCGCTGTATCTGTACATGGAGATCACGCTCGCGATCTGCCGACGCTCGTCGTCGTTCGCGCTTCGTACGGTCTGGGAATGTCTCGCGCTGTACGAAGATGCACGCTTACAGGAGAACGTGGTCTGCGCTAACTACATCCTGCTGCTGATCTACCTCGTGAGTTCGTTCAACGGGGATTCTGAGCTCGTCGCTAACATTTGGCTAAAGGATGCGCCGGAAGCACAAGCAGATGCGATCGTCTGTGCGATGGACGACTATCTCCACGTGACGGAGTTGATGGGAAAAGCTGCATCGATGACGCTCGCGACGCAGTGGATCCACGCAGAGAACGAGGCTGATATCTGGATGTGGAAGCAGCGAGTCGTGAGCATCATGAGCTGCTGTTTCCCACCAGAGGACGAACAGGAAGAGGATGAAAATGAGAGGCAAAATTTGTCGGCACGACAGATTTTGGGGATTTTCTCACCGATGTCTGCTGAAGGCGAAGCTTTTTACAAGCACGTGGGAGATGGTGAATGCGTCGAACTGCAGCAGCAAATTGACCCACCATCTTTAAATCACTCCAACGAGCAGCTCTTCAACGCGGAAGCGAATTTCGTGCACAACTTGACTGCGATAGCCGAGCGATTGCGCTTCGTCACACCTGTTTCGTCGCGGACGAACGTGCTTCCTGATCTTTTGCGACGCCTACAGAAAACCCTGGGTTCTACGACGGGCGACCATGAATACCTTCCGATCCATGGTGCTGGAAGTTCTTCATCGTCCTCTCATTCTCCGAAGATCCTGCGCGTGGTGACGGATGAAGGCAAAGTGTTTTCCACTCGATGCCGCGCGCCAACCATGATCGTGTTCGAAGCGCTCTTGGCAGAATCAGAGACACAGATGGTGGCACAGAAAGCTTCACAGCAGCAACAAGACGAAGTATATGAGAGCATACCTGTGAAATTGACCCAACCAAAGCCTCCAAGTCTCCGCAAGCTTGGTCGCCAAGACTCCGAAATGCTCGACAAACTTCTGTGCAGCTACGACGAAGAAGTGCTCACAACGTTGATCCAGAAAAGAGACTCGGCGTCAGAGAGCAACGAGTCATCGTCATCTGAGGAGCTCGAGAACGAGCAGCCGCCAGAGGAACTCTCGCTGGACGAAGCACGCATGGTGTATGCGGAAAGCACGTCAGCGAGTATGCTTGAGATTGAGAGCGCCGGGAAGCAGAGTGTCGAGACATGGGCTCAAAAATCGCAGCGGATCAAAGCTACTTCCGAGTTTGGAGGTCTCCCTGGGTGGGATCTTGTGAGCATCATCGCGAAGAGCTTTGACGATCTGCGGCAGGAGGTATTCGCGCTGCAACTGATGTCGACGCTGCAGTCGATCTTCGAAGGGAACGATCTGAACCATCTCTACCTGCGTCCGTACAAGTAAGTCTTCATTTGAGCAACCCATTGTGTCACTATGGTGGGTAACATCTCAGGGTCACCTCTCATATTTGTGTGAATCTCGTGTCGTAGAATCCTGTGCACCGGAGCAAACGTTGGACTCATTGAGACGCTGACCGACTCGCTCTCGATCGACGCCGTGAAGAAGCAGTATGGATCGCTCTGGCAGTATTTTCAAGCACTCTTCGGCAACGAGCGCTCGGAAGCTTTCCAACGTGCTCGTCAAACATTTATCACGAGCATGGCAGCGTCCAGTGTATTCTGCTATCTCTTCCAAGTAAGTGAGGCTTTTCAAAACCGAAGTTTGATCGCTCAGGGGCTCAAGTTTACTTGTTTGCTTGCTTGTAGATCAAGGATCGGCACAACGGGAACATCATGATTGATCGCCTGGGCCACATCATGCACATCGACTTTGGATTCATCTTGGGCATTGCGCCGGGCGGAGCGTTCAGTCTCGAGAAAGACGCGGCGTTCAAACTCACGGTCGAAATGGTTGAGCTCATGGGCGGGCACGAGTCGGAGCACTACCAGATATTCCGTCAGCTTTTTCTTGAAAGCATGCTCGCGGTGCGCCGAGAATACATCAAGGTATATTGTATGAATGTTCAATTGCTTCACCTGCGAAATGGCTGATCGCTGATGTCTCCGAATTCTGTTGTGTTTGCTTCACCAGCTGCTTTCGCTCATCCACTTGACGATCTCAGATTCCCCATTCCCGTGCTTTCAGAGCCAATCTCCAGGTGCGCAGTTGCCGATTAGTGGGATTGACAACATTTGTTCTTACCCTGGATGTCTGCTTGTTTTGCGTGGTTTATAGGGACTGTCATGAACGAATTCCGACGCCGACTTTTTCTCGAATATTCAGATGAAGTGGCATCTTCGCTGATCCTCCGCCTGGTTGACAAGAGCTACAACAACTGGGGGATGCGTCAGTACGACAAATTCCAGAGATCCACCAACGGCATTCTTCCCTAGAGCGAGCTCGAGTGTCTGTGCGAGTCCAAGTCAGTCAAAAACGGGTTCATGTTGCAATTCGTTAATAGTTTTATATAAAAAGGAGGGTCACCTGCTTTTTCCACTGTACACGATTCTTCGACGGCAGTCCTATCGAAAATCCCCAAAATCACGAGCATCGCAGACCGTGCTCATCATTTCTGTATGACCTGTGGAAGAATACCTGCCGGGTCGCTTGAACGAGTGAGCCGTGTGCCTTGTGCCTCGAGCTTTCACCAAACATACCACGCTACATTGTCCATCGCACATGTTGATCAGTCAGCTCTTTTGCTGAGCACCACTGCCTGAGAATCAAAGATCGGTTACATGAAGCGCCTCTGACCATCGCTCGCTCTCTGTTGCTGCTCGAACATATCAGCATACTCGTCCCGTACCGTGACAGACAGGATCTCACCCATCTTGCGCTTGAAGCGATCGCAGTACGCAGTTGGCGGCAATGCGGAGAGACCATCCTTGTCTTTTCCCAGCAGCTTCGTCTTCGCGAAGCGCTCCAGCTTCTTGTCCATTGTCCACTGCTGGAGAATGTCGATCAGACCAAAGTAATAGATCGAAGGTCCGACTACCGTGTTGGCGCGACGAGTTCCGGTACCAAGTCGAGGCAATCCGGTGCGCTGTTTGATTTGAGAGGAAGCGTTTCCAGTCGGATTGGATACCCGACCCTTGCCGCCTCGGTGGATCAAATCCGTTGGGGTTGACGTCTGCCTCTTTCCTTGGACATCGCTCATTGGAGGCACTGGCCCATCCATGTCTTCTTCCAGATCTGGATTCACCATGTACTCGACGTTGTGAACACCAAGTAGCAGCGAGTAGTCCATGATTCCAAGCCGAGACAAGAAATTCGCGTCCTTGACCAGCTGGTCATACAAATCTTCCGCCACTTTCGGGTCCAGACGAACTCGGGCAGTCAAGTCGTTGTCCTTCAGCACCACATTCGGCTCATGACGACCCACTTGCGCTGGACAGTTTTCTGCATCGGTCGAACCAAACACGAACTTCGCATTACAGTGCCGGCACGTCACTCGCTTGCCCTTCGATGGATGTTTCGCGCTTCGGTTAACCCAGGAGCCCTTGATGTCGTATCGTCGATGAATGATCTTGTCAGTGCTGAAAAGATTCGCCATGACAACAAAGTTGAACGTTTTGCCATACAACCGGATCGCGTGACAGCCGTAGAATCGCGTGAGAAGACTGTCCGGGTTGGTCAAAAGGAAAGACGCGTACTCGGGAGCAATCGAGCGGAGGAAAGCAGACTCTTCGTCGCTCATACTCTTCACAATCAGTTGCTGGTCGTGGGAGAAGAACATAAATGCTCCACTCGCACCTTCACTGAGACGTTCCTGGAAATCGAAGCATGCAAGACATCGTAAGAAAATGGTGACCACCCACTAAGTCTAGCAAGCAAAAAAGAGAGATAGGTACCTTCGTCGTTCGGCTCAGACTCTCAATGTACTGATTCGTGTCGACACCAAAGTGTTCTCGAATAGTCTGAAAAGTGTGCGGGCAGTAATCGATGAAGAGAGTTCCCTTGCCAAGAGCCGCCTTCGGTCTCGTGCGAATCATGAACTCATCCACACCAAGTGACGCGCGGTTTTCGTCCGTGCCCTGCGGCTGCAAATACAGCTCTTGCTGGTTGGCACCTGGAGGAAGGTGCTGAGTATCGCGCACAGCTTGAATGATCCCAGTGGTTGTGTAGTAGAGCACTTCACAACGCAGAGCGAGATTCACTTGTGGACTCAAATCGACATCCACGTCGATATCGGCTTTCTTCGAGTTCCCCTTCGCAACGCTGCGATTGATCAAGAAAACACCACGCGGTTGCGATTAGGAAGTCACAAATGAGATACACATTGCGATTAACAAAGCACTCACCTGTCATGGACGTTGTTCATCTGGAACCACACAGCAAAGTCGAAGTAGCCCTTGCAAGTGATCATAAAGTTCATCAGCTGCTTGATCTCTTCCGTCTTTGTAGATTGAACGAGGTATGGCACGTAGACAGAAAACGTGAGAGCCCAGTAAATGATAATCGCGATCACGTAGCTGTAAATGGGATAACAAGAGCAAAAGGTCAGTATACTGTACAAACAAACAAAAAGGATCTGACAGAGAACTCACATTGTCACGGAGTGCAACACTCGCAGACGCATACGGAGCGTCTCAGAGAGACCGGAGTTCAGTCGCTTGTATGCCCAGTAAATGACCCTAGATCGTTCAAACATGCACAATTGATAACATGATGGTTAGACACACATCGATCGGCTCGACGAAAG
This sequence comes from Globisporangium emineosum, assembly GCA_023334195.1. Taxonomy (NCBI): domain Eukaryota; phylum Oomycota; class Peronosporomycetes; order Pythiales; family Pythiaceae; genus Globisporangium; species Globisporangium emineosum. Next base: position 7,219 of record JAASGK010000143.1, read on the forward strand.
AGTATAGCTAGCTAACTTACGTGATGGCGTAGACCCAGAACAAGATCAACCATACGTAGAAGAGCAGCCACGACCTGAAACGAAACACGATGCAACACTTTGTCAGTACGTGGGAGATGAGATCGTTCCCAGCCATCCAAATAGAAATCACTCACTGGAAGTTCAGCTTCCACAGGTAGTTCTTCTGGTTAGTATCAGCCTCCGAATCGTCGCGCAGCTTGCTCTTACTGTCTGTCCAGCAGTACCCAAACTCAGACTCTCCAGCGAAACCCGGAATCGAAACCAACACGATCGCCGACACTAGAGCCGTGATCCACACAAACATGTGATATCGTCGCACATTTCGCTTGTAGTCTGTGAACGGACTCTGGAGACCAAAAAGCATGTCGATAGCCATCACGAAGAACCAACTCTCAGAGCTCCATAGAAAGAACTGCGTCAGTGCTGCCGTTGCCGAGCACGAGGTATCTCCGAGGGTCATCTCGCACTTCTTCGTTCCGCACTTGTACAATTCAGTGACTAGCAACACCGACACGAGCCCGATGTCGCAGAGACTACGGAAGAAGATGATCGGGTTCGGATGCTTTCGCCACGTTGGACGCGTCAGGAAAGTGTACACGACTGACGTACACGAGATCATCGTGATGATACTGCCGCAGATCACCCCCATGGACATCTTCGCCGAGTTAGTTGCAAACTTGACCGTGACCACAGCACCACCGATCAGCATCAGGAACATCGTCAATTGGATCTTGTAGTTGTTCGCCCAGTGGATCGAGTTGTCCACTTTGATCTTGGCGTGGAACCAGCCGACGCCGTCTCCGTTTGGACCCGTTGGCTTTTCCGACACATAACTCCCGTTGTCGTAGCTGTCCTCGGAGCTTTCATCGATACGCTCACGCTGCGACTGGATATCTGGCGGAAGCCGCGGCGATTTCTTCTTGGACTCGATTGGCGTGTGCATTGATTGATAGTTGTTTCCTGGCCCCCCTGCTGCTCCAGTTGACGACGACGATGATGATGGCACGCCGCCGACAATGGCGTTCGAAAAGGTTCCGCCGGCTCCACCAGCGTGCTTGCCCGAGTGCTTGTTCTTACTCGTGCCGTTCACACCAAGCGAGTCTGCCATAGGGAACTGCAGACCGTTGGTGTTGTTGCCTCCTGGAGGTCTGCCGCTTCCACGTGTCGGTTTCCTTGGTGGCGAGCGGTTTTGGAAAGGCGCACCTGAAGAAGATGACAAAGACGACGACGGAGACGCAGATGAAGACCCCGAGACGTCAAGTGTGGGCGGGCCAGTCGGCGGTGGTGGGGGGGGTCCTCGGCCGAGCAGTGCGGCGCGTCCGAGAGCGCGGTCCTGCGGGAGTGGCAGCGGGTGGCGCTCGATCACGCCTTCCGATTCGCGCACGCTGTCGCGGTCGGCTGTCACTGTCGAAATGGGTTGTCGCCCGTTCATTCAAAGAAGGGGGAGAAAGCACAAACAAACTAACGGATCGAAGCGGGGAAGGTCGCCTCGCTCGCTCGCTGGTTTGCTTTACCTGCTGTCGTCTGTTCTTCGTAGCGCACACAGGAAGGGGCGGCGCGATCACTCTGTCTCTATGAATAGCCGCTGTTCACCTTGCACGAACTGCCTGCTTGCTTGCTTGCTGGGTCTGGTGCGTCTCGATCTCTCTCTGTCACCCAAACACGTGCGGCGTGCACTTCACACTCACACAGCTGCTGTTTATGCGGCTCCTTCTTCTTCACGCCCAGCTCGCTCGTTCTGCTGTATGAATGATGACGCTCACGGCGATAACTCTCTTGCTTGCTTCCGTCCGGCAGACGCGCGAGGGCGGGGGCGAGATTGGCGCTGAAGTGGCGATATGAAGTAGCGTCTTCCGCACCTTTCCCTGTCGTCAAAAAGAAGCCAGGGCAAGGGAGGGGTAGGGGAATTGGAAATTCGCCTTGGCACAAAGCGCTTTGAAACAGTAAAAGAAACAGCAACTGGTGCTTTTGCAACTGAATGTGCGACACCAGCAGCGAGAGAGGGTGATCAAGCCGACTTGTTTGGTGCAGTTGCGGGGCTTTTTGTCTGGTTGTCTCTGTTAACAAGCATGCCACCTCAAATATTTTTTGCAATAAATTTATTAACGCGTGTGGAGGTTGGATAAGCTCGATCTAATAATACGATGCTTGCGTATCCAGGCGCATGGTGTCATGCTTCTGCACAATGTGATGTGTTTTTCTTCTACACGGGTTGTTCCTGTATCCGCCCGTCCGTCGAGTTCACTTGATGCTCATGAAGAAAGTGGACGAGAAGAAGAGAGGCGATCCGGATACCGCACAGTCCGATTCTGGGTGTGCATGTCCGTGTTACTTCACAGGGGTGCATCTCATCAATCCGCGAATGGATTTTCGCAAAACCTGTTTACAATTTGGATGTTTGGTCCACTGAACCGGTTTCCGCCAACAACCTGTCCTGCAAGCATGCAGCATACTTAAGTACATAATAAGCTCACACCTGGCTCAGCTCAGCATCCCCGGATCACCACCACTTTGAACAAGGTCCAGAATGTCACGAAAACAGAGAAGCAGACTTTTTCAAAGTCGACTCATTTTCTTGTGCTAATGCACCCACAAAAGGTCCGTCGTTTGTTCAGCGAAACCTGAGTGGCTTGTGGGTTCTTTTCCTGTCCTGGGCAAGGTTACTTGCATGTATGCTGAGAACTTAACGATACTCAAGACGCCATACCCAAAGCAAGAGATCTTGATTAACATGGTACCATCGTATGGAGAAAAAAACGCGAGCCTTCGAAGTAGTCATTGAGGCGGGATCTAAAGGAACACCGGAAGCACGGTTCTTCACGGTAGTCTGTTGTGCCAAGTGGACTTCCAACGATGTTGATCTTCCTTGATATGAGCGCTGGCTGATTCGAAGACCCGGTAATACACTAACGTTATTGTTCTTTCGCATCCGTCCAGCACATATATGACCCCCTTAAATCAATTGAAAGTTAGAACCCCTAAAAAGCAAGGATGCAGTCTCAGCCATGCTTTTCTAGCTCTAAATTGGATAAACGACGATCTTCTCGTTTCTGCTGATGTGCTGGATCAACAGAGAATCGAGGATCCGCTTGTTGACAAGAAAGCTTTTTGTTCTCCATCCAAATGAACCCATGTCCATGTGGGTTCATCAGAGTCCTCAGGATAAATCCTGTCAAACGTCAAATTCAGCATGAAAGGACGAAAGTAAGCATGAACCATTAGGAGTACTGAACACGTCCGAATAGAGCTCGGTGTCACAATTAGGCTGAAAACCGGAAAAGGAGAGAGTTGACAAGTTGACGTGGCACGATTCAATCTGTCAGGTGTACATGCGTCTTGAGGTGTTATCCACCGCGTCGAGATGGGGCAGTCGGTACACCACTCTACGCTTTGGGAACCCTTAAGCAATCGTGAAGTCTTGGTTCACTCACCTAGATATCTTTCACATTGCCTCCGGGATGGATGGATACGTTGCCTGAGCCGGTTGGTGAAAACACAAATACTCCATGTGCATCCAGTATGTTCGAGCCACTCAGGTCGATTATCTGATGACGTTAGTGTCACCACACAACGCGTTCTCGAAGCCTTTCGAAGGTCCTTACTTGCAATGCCGCGAGATAAACTTCTGCTGAGCCCCATCTGTACCAAAGAACTCGCGCTTCGAGATGGAGACCGTGCGTGTATTCTCGCCGCCCTCGCTTGCAATTCCCCATCGACCTCAGTCAGCTTCCGATTCTCCATGTTGCACTGCAACCTGCACTTTTGCCAGTGAGAGTTTCGTCAGCAGAAACACAATTGAAGCACTTTAATTAGTCTCTTTATAATCATCTAACTTCTTAAAATAAGCTAAGTGCATTTTTGTTGGAAAGTTCTATTCATTTACTGTTGTATTTTCTTCCCGTTACAACCCCTCAAAAGACTACTAATCCTTTCACTCATTATTACAGGAATTTCGGCGTTCAAAGTCGAAAAACCTCGGGTGGTTGCTCTCCCGAGGTTATTTCGATTTCCCCCCTTCGCCCCACATCGCCCCCTTTTCGTTCCGCCCGCCCGCCCACACTCTTTGTTTTGCTTTTGTGAGCGCGGAAACCATTTGCACGAGCGAACGCCAAGCGACTCGCAAAGAGGCAGCGAGGCGAGCAACAGCTTCGAAGCACGAGAAGGACGTGGTCGGCACTGGTTCACCTGAAGCAGACCGACCGGCAGACAGACAGACACAGCCCACGGCGGTCACAGCACAAGCTCTGTGTGGTGTGGGTGTGCGGCTCGCGTGCTCTCTCGATTTGGGTGGAAGCGGCTTCTCCGCATAAATAGACAGACTACGATCCAGACGACTTGAAGCTGCACTTTGGACAGATTGCGAAAGCAGATACGCAAAAGTGATTGCGAAGTGCGTGCGTGCGTGCGCATTAAAGCGATAGATAGAGATCAAGACACGGAGCGCGTCTCCTGACAGCAGCGAGGCGAGATGGGCGACTTTCCGCCACCGCAGCAGACGAGCGTCAAGGCGTCCGAGCTGGTGCATCGCGCGGTCGACAAGAGCTACGAAGATTTCCGGTCGCTGCTCATGCAGCTCCCGTCGATGCGTGAAGACGAACGTCGTGAGCCGCTGCTGAAGCATCTGCAGGACTCGCGGAAGCGCTTTGCGCAGCTTTTAGCGGTGATGAAGTGGTCGGTCCAGTCGCCGCTTCTTCAACAGTGCGATAATTTATTAGTGCAGGCCGAAGGGTACCGCAACCAAGTGAACGAGACGAACGACCGCCTGTTTTTCATGCACGCGGACCTGGACCGAGCGAAAGAGAGGCGATACGACTTGAGCACAGCAGTGGACGTGCTCTTTGGCAGCAGCTACTTGCGCTTTCCGACGATCGCGAAGAATGCGATGTACCCACGTGAGCTCCCAGAGGTTGACACTGAACAAGCAGCGAAAGAGGTCGACGACATTATCAGGTTCCGATTGATTGAAGCTGAGATCCCGGAGCAGTTCACAAATATCCATCTGGAAGGCGGCTTCGTCACGTGCGAGGCAGAAGGAGAGTTCGAGATCGTGCTGACTATCCAGGGCAAGGAGAGCGACTCGCTATGGCGGGTAATAAGCGTGAATACCGCGCTGACCGATCCAAAGGCATTTGAAGCGCACTCCAAGGCGGCGTCAACGAGCGCACTTCGAATTATCAAGACCAATGCGCCGAATCCTGTCCACTACAACCACTTGAAGAACTTGGTCCAGCGAGCGATGAATAAGTCCGACGCTCCGTTTGTCGACGCATTCAAGGTCATGCGCGAATTCTGCTCGTCACTCGCGCTTCAGATCTTGCTTTCTCAAGGAAAGCTGCTGATGGAAGGTCGCTGGAAAAACCGCGTGATGGTGAAACACCACCGAGACCAAAATGTGCTAGACATTTGCTATTGGCCGAAGGCGTGCGTGAAGAAAGAACCAGATACGACCACAGACCAGCAGCGCCTCTTTATGCAACTGAAAGAGTCCATGGCATCATCTCAAAAAGAGTCGTCGTCGTTGCCGCCTTTTCCCGAATCCAGTCTGTGCGTACGCCTTGCATTCGACCCAGAGAAGAAAAAGTTGCTAGCAGTCAGCCTGAGTCCGTCGCTTCCACCAAACCTGCCAGGGAAAGCCAACTTGCTGAAAGCGCTCGCGATTCCGTCCAACATGTTCTTGCTTAGCGCAGAAAACCTGTTGATCGCTGCGATGAGAGCTCACGTGTCAGCTGCGCTATTTTGCGTCGGCAGACTCCTTGTCGTTGATCCTCCGGATGAGAATGGACACACACAGCTTGTGTCTGGCGAGAGCGTGAAGCTGCTGTGCACGGATTCCAGTCTTCGCATCTCCCGGTCTGATATTGGCGGTCTTCAAGAGTTCTTAGAGCTGACATTCGACATGCGCGAAGGGCAGTTCGTGTCGAATTGCGTCGCAGCAGCTAAAAACCCGATGGTGTCCGGAACGATCAAGCAACTGGAGCGTATCCTGAACACCCAGTGCAAGATCGAAGTTGGAAGCGCGGACAAAAGTGTGCCGAATGACTTTGCGCTCGTGTCGGGCGATGGCAAGAGCGAAAAGGCGAACGAGATGATCCACACAAGTGTGCGGAAGGCTCTTTGTGAAATTGTCGCCCACGAAATTGCGCAGGTTGGAGTGTCTCTGAAGGGCATTGAAGTGTTACGGAACGTGAGTTTGAATTGGGAGCGCTACATTTTGTTCCGAAAGCAGCATGGGGGTCAGACAGAAGATTTGACGATCTCGGAGACCGCGCTGTACTTCCAGTTGACAACATCCAAAGAATCGACGTGCTACTTGGTGATTGAAATCGACAAGTACGCAGAGGTCGATGGAATCAACGCCGCGATCCACGAAGTCGCAGAGGTGGAAGAGTACATCCGTCTCCCATGCTTCTCGTTGCTGCAAACGAGCGCTGGTGTTGGCGGGCAAGCTGCAGGTGTCCAGTTTATTCAACGGTTCAGCGCATTCAAGAAGGACGACTTGCATCCTTCTCTTCACCGTCGCAACGAAATGAGTGTGGGAAGCGGGCTGACAGGTGGCAGCAAGAAGCGACCGCATGAAGAATCAATATCTTCGGAGAGATGCTTGAAGAAACTGCCTGGTGCCCATTCACGTGATCTGCCAGATGAAAAACTGCCAATTCAAGAATATGAGCAAGGCGGCAGCCAGGTGTCGCAGCCTTCTGTGCCTCATATCGCTTCCGTTCTGCTTCATGTGATCAATATGTGCAGCGAGCGTATCCAGCTGCAGCATTTTGTCAACTTTGCTCGTCGCCGAAAATCCCGCATCCGTTACTCGGGAGAGGCTGGAACTGGAAGTGGGGAAGGAACAGGTGGCCAAGTGGTCACACTCTCGTTCCCAGAAAAGGTCAACGCTGATCCGCTGAAGATCATCACAATTCAAGGTCATTTGAAGCACGGTGGTGGGTTCGAGCTCAGCCTCCAGCTGGCACGACAACCTTTCAAGTTTGTGTACCCGAAAGAGCCGAAGCACCATCTCCTTTCCGAACGACCCCACTACGTCAACTCCAGTGGTCATCTTATCTTCAAATATCCGAGCTCGGTGGTGATGAGTGATTTGCTGAATGAGAACCCACTCGAACTCTTCATGGTGGAGCTTATCTGCGTTGTGAAGCCGTTGTGCGAGCTGGCAGTGAAGTTGGAGAAGATTCTGGCGGCTGCGGGGCGATATACAAATGAAATCAAGAACGACGGTCATTTCTACGTCGAAAGTGCAGACCCGTTTGCGATTGTACTTGCTTGCCAAGCTCAGAACCCTCGCCAGTGCATTGCTGCAGGATCTACCCCGGACGGATTGGTCACATATAGAGTCACGATTCAATTCAAGCAAAAGATGGGCTTCGTGGTGAACTACAGCCACAAGGCAGAGCATCCGTTGATGCATTTCATCCAGTCTGCACTCAATGGACACAGCGATCCTGCGCAATTGATGGAAGCACTGGAGCGCACGTGCATCCCGATGGGTATCTTGGCAAGCGTGGTGGAGTCGCAGCTGCTGTGTGCAAAGTACTACCGTCAAGACCCAGTCCCGACGAAAGAGAGCCCAGGCGCGCAATCGAACGGCATGAAGATGTTCGGTATGAGTGGGAAGAAAGGCGGCAAAGGCATGAAGCTTGGTTACAAGTTCAAGCTCCCTGGTGAAGACAAAGGGTACTACGCTGAGAAGTCGTATGGCGGGGACGACAAATCCTTTGTTCCTGCCGAGCTGGTTCTGATTCCTCGCTCGCAAACCCACGTCCGCTTATCCTACGGAGATCGGTGTGCCGTAGATATTTATTTTCTGGAGGTATGTGCATATTCTCCACTATCTTTTCCCTTTATTACTGGATATTGGCTGACGCGTTGTGTGTGATGGTGTTTGGGGAAAATGCAGAATCGGACGGTGAAGATGCAGAGCTCGTCGAGTGGCGTGCGCGTTCCCAGTTGCCCTGCGGAGAAAGGAATTGTCGTGGATTTTCAAAATTTTGCGGAGAAATTGCGCAACACCCTGTCCGAAATGGCGTCCGTGTAGAAAAAGAAGAAATGAAAGCTGGAAGGCTTTGGATGGCCATGCAAATCTGCTTCCGAGTGTTCGAGATGTGTTGATGGTGATGGCTGCGACGGTGGGCAGTAGTGAGAGCCAACAGCAGCAGTAGCAAATAATACGAGAGCAGTGAGAACCAGCAGCAGCAGCAGACGACACGTGATCACTTCATTTTACCACCGCAGAGGCCGAAAGAAATCGATCCTTCCTCCACAACAACTTTCTCTGCTCTGTGGATAAAAGAAAAATACAAAGAGCGAATCCAGAAAAACAAGAAGCTCACACTTAGCATTGTCATTGATTAGCTCAATCGCACATACAAAGAATTGAGACCCGAAATGACACGTATGACTTCCTTTCTGACCCACACTTTTGGCATTGTCACTGATTAGCTCATCAACACCAGCGCGCGATCTTTTGGGCAGGCACGAGTTCATTAGTATCTTCGCGTGTTCTTTTATTCCTGGGCCTTGAACGCTTCGAGAATGTTCTTGCGCAGCGCAAAGAGCTTCTTCTTCTGCGCCGCGACGTTCTCGTTCGCGAGCAGGCCTTCGAGGCGCTTGATCTCCGCGTCCACGTACTTCTCGCCCTTGGCGATAACCTTCTTGATCGCCTTGATGTACAGGTTGCCGTGCTTGGCGGCCTCACCCTCGAGCTTCTCGACCAGCGACTCGGCCTGCTCCAGCACGCTTGACGTGATCTCGCCCGTGGCCGAGATGATCACATCCAGCTCCTTCACGCGGCCAGCCTCCGCAGAGAGCTCACCCGTCGATGTACGGTGCGTGCCGGCGTGCTCGTTGATGAAATCGATGAACGAGTCCTTGTCGCGGCCGCCCGAGAAGTCCTCTGGGTCGTCCGAGCCAGGCGCAAAGTACTTGATCGTTGGGTAGCCGTTCACGCCGTAGCGGGACGCGACCTCTGGGTGCGCGGTGGCGTCCACCTTGGCGACGAGGACGTTCTCTTCACCGGAGAAGATCTTGCCGACCTCTTCGTACGTTGGCGCGAGGCTCTTGCAGTGACCGCACCATGGCGCGTAGAACTCGACGAGCGCGTGCTTCTTCGAGTGGATCACTTCGGCGTCAAAGTCCTGCGTGCCGAGCGCGGCGACGAAGCTTGGCGGCTTGGCGATGCGCACGTTCGAACCGGCCTTCTCGTTCAAGAACGCGGCAAAGTCGTCCTCCGAGCGGCCGCCCTTGTAGTCGTCTGGGTCGATCGAGCCCTTTGGGAAGAACTTGATCGTCGGGAACCCGCTGACGCCGTAGTTCGAGCCGAGCTCCTTGTGCGCGTCAGCGTCGACCTTGGCGACCACGACGCTGGCCTCTTTCTTGAACGACGTCGCCACCACTTCGTACACGGGCGCGAGGCTCTTGCAGTGGCCGCACCACGGCGCGTAGAACTCCACGAGCACGTTCTTGGAGCCGTCGACCACTTGGTCAAAGTTCTCCGGGGTCAGCACGACCACGTCCGAGGCCGACACGACGGTCGCGAGCGCCACGGCGGCGAACGACGCGAGCAGCTTCCACATGTTACTATCTCTTGCGATTGCTTGTTTGATGAGAAGGGAGGCTCGATGCAAAATCGCAAATGTATGGGGACCTTTTGGATACCAACTTGACAGGCATGACCTCGTTGAGCTTCAAGCTGTAAACAGTTTGACTTGGCGTTTGTATGCTGCGCGCCGCTTCTTCCCATTGACACGTGGACAGGATTCGCTGGAAACCCTCTCAAAGACGATGTGGAGCGGTCCACACAAGGGTGTGGTCCGCTCAAAGGGTTCACTGACAAGCATTCTACAAATCACCCGTTCTGATTCCTTTCTGATCCCAGGCACTCCTATACTTCGATCAAGTGATGTGCCTGACTCTCTAAATTGCTGACGAAGCTAAAGAGGTTCCAGACATGACCATACTGAAATCAAGTCACGCGGCTTGATTTCAGAATGTGATCGCTGCACCCAATTGGACAGCTCAATTGACAGAAGCACTCAAGGTTCACTTCCAGACACGACCACCAACGAGAATGCTGCGGATTGCGCGACGACCAGCGCTGCGGGCGCTCTGTACCCTCAAGCAGCAGAAGCAGCAGCAGCAGCAGGAGCCACTCGTTCGCGCGCTCACGACGACACCGAGCTCCAGTGCCGAAGCTGCTAAGAACCTCTTCTTCACCACACGTGCGTGACTGATCGGACTGAGTTGGGTTGTAATCTGGATTGTGGCGCTGATGGTGTGTATGCGCAATTGCATTCGTGTAGGCGAGCAGATCGCTGGCCGTGAGGTGGTGGAGGAGATCGGCATGGTATCGGCGGCGGCCGTGCGCTCCAAGTCGGTGCTGAGCGACATGTACGTCGCGGTCGCTGGGTTGTTTGGAGGTGCGTCGGCGTGCTCTACTTTTTCTTTGGCTCTATAGCTCTTGTGTATGCAAGCGCAAGCGTAGATTGCTGCATGTCGAACCGACTTGTGTGTGTGTGTGTGATGAACTCCTTGTAATGCAGGCGAGGCGATTTCATACACGTCGCTGATGAACGAGACGATGGAGGAGGCGGTGCACCGCATGCAGTTCGCGGCGCAGTCGCAGGGTGCGACCTCCGTGGTGAACGTGCGCTTCGACTCGAACACGACGATGAATCGCCTCGTGTTCGGCTTGCATTGCTCCGTGATCTGCTACGGCACAGCGGTACGCTGCCGTCCTTTAGCCACAGCGCCAGTATCAGTGTCCGCTGGTTCAGCTACACTCAGCGCCACCAAGTAGATTTTGATAACGAGAGGGTTGAGCCAGTACACACAGACAATTGACCGACCAACTTGATGTTGGATCTCCATCATGCCGCTCGCTTGCGACCAGCGCTTGTGACTTTGCTGTGTCGCGTTGTTGTGGCCGCGACGCCACACTCCAGCAGCATCAACAGGCCATGGCTCGGAGTGGCGTTGGTGGTGACTTCAATCCCCGACCCCGAATGGCTCAAACTTGCTGAATCTGCTGTAATCGCTGCAACCTTCTTCTGCTTGGACTTGAAGCCGCCGCCAAAGTGGAGACCGCCCTCGCTCTGCAGGAACTTGTCTCTTTGCAGTTGCTTCAGCCTGCCTTCACTCTCGTGGTCGTGATCGTTCTCTTCCTGGTTCATCATCTTTTTCTTCTGACGTAGCTCCTCGCTGACGAAGCTCTGATGATCCTCAAACACGCGAGCTCCTGCTCCTCCAGCTTTTGTGGCATCAACACCAGCGGTACTGTTGCTGTCCAGCTGCAGCGTCGCCAGGAAACTCGGTCGCTTGACGCCCTTGACGCGACCAAACTCGCGCTTCTGCTGCTGGTGGAACGCCAGTTTCTGTTGCCGCGTGAGCTGCTCGAGTTGCTTTTTCTCCTGGATGCGTTTGTGGAGCAAGAGCTGCTCGCGTTGGTGATGCTCTCGCACTTCCGCAAGCGAATTGGCGTTTGGGAGAGCGCCAACATGGGCTTCTGGGTGTGATACTGGCAGGTTGTCGCCATCGCCAGTACCCTCGTAGTCGTCAATGCCCAGATCCACTCGCGCCAGGTGCCTTGACACCTTGGGATCCTTTGAGATCGAAGCGAGCTGAAGTTGCTGCTTGGTGAGCTGCTGCTGGCTCTGCAGGAAAGCATGCATCTCGTCCACGCGAGTCGCGCGCCATTCGCCCTGCTTCTTGAGCACGCTCCGGTGGAGCGCCTTGGCTTCCAGGTTTGAGAGAATCGGGATACGAGTTGCTCGCCCCGCCACGTCCAGGAATGAAACCTGCTGGTCTGCTCGCTGGTAGCCATGGAAGCTCTTTATCCGCGCGTCGTTGTTATTCTCAACCTCGTCAATTGGATTTCCACCGCGTCCTCTATAATTTGGCTCGGCGTAGCCATCACCGCCACCATTTCTGGGCTCTTGTTGCTCGAATTGTCGTAGTTCGAGAACTTGGTGCAGCACCTGCTCCTTGTTCGCCTTCAGTACTCCCACGGGCGACAATGTCGTAGCAGTAGACGGCACCGAGGAGCTACTGTTCATACAATCACCTCCGCTATTGCTGTAACAGTTCTTCGTTGTATCGGCATTCTGGAAGAGCAGCGCCTGGCGTAACACCCGACGCGCCTCTTCTTCTCGCTCTCGCAGGTGCCTCTCGGGCGCAAAGAGCTCCACCACGTTCTTCTGCTGCTGTGAGGTGCTCAAAGCCAATCTTGCGCTTGAAGATGAAGAGTTCTTGGCTGGAGGTGGTGAAGAAATACTACTACCTCGCTTGGTGTTGCTCTCATTGCGAGTCGCCTTGTTTGACACGTAGTGTTTGGCACGCGAGCCGAGCAGGAACGCCAGCGGGATGTGGTCGTTCGCGATTGACTGCTGTTGCTGCCGTGGCGATGCCGGTCGACCAGCCATTGGAAGGAACTACCAGTGCTTGAAGCCAAGTCGGGTTGACTCTCGCAAGGCATGCGTTGCGCATCAAGAGAGGAGGCACAAGAACGAAAGAGCACCTCGAGTCCCCCATGTGAACGAAGGCTGGAGGTCTATTTCGATGTGAATCATTGCTTTCTGGCTGTATAATTAGCTTTTGGTCCTGTCCAATCTACCTCCCAGGTCTTCCTTTATCTTTAGGCTCTTGGAGTACCAACCTACCGCCACACCTGCAATGTTGATGATTCCCCACACACACCAATTGCTCGGCTCCAAAGCTCAGTCAGTTGGCCCTCAAGAGAGAAAGAGAGAAAGCCAAACCTCATAAGCAAAGAGACGAGCTTTGTGTAGAGTTGAGAAATGGGCTGCTGCCCTGGAGGAATGACCGCCACGGACGACGAAAGCGCGCCGAAGGAGAAAGTTGTGAAGAACGGGCTCGTGCCCAGAAGCCAGCGCAAGTGAGTGAGGATCTACGTCTGTGTCTGCGAGGAGCTCAACTGTTTGGGGTGGACCATTCTTTGGACCAATGCTTAATGTGTGGAATGCCCAGATGTCGGGATGTACTTTGCTGTCTGCTCTTCCTGGTCTACTGGATCGGCATGGTGAGTCTCCTACCTCTATATACTTCCTCCCAGAATTTGCTGCGGTAGCACACGCCTTACAAACTTGACCTGCTACTCACTAGGTCGTTGTCGCGATCCTGGCCGTGCAAACCGGCAAGCCGCTGAGTCTGATCTACGGCAAGGACTACAACGGCGACATCTGCGGCGACGGCAACCTGACCGACTTCAAGCTCACGACATACCCTCGCTTGGACCAAGACCTGCTCGCCGCCACCGCCGCAGGGATCAACGACGTCTCCAGCATCGAGTTCTTTGGCGTGTGCGTGGCTTCCTGTCCACTCGCTGGCTCGAAAGTGTGCACGTACGACAACGCGAGCTGCTGGATCTCAGCGCAGGACACCACGGTGATGCTCTATCGTTGCATCCCCAACGACTCACAGGCGAACGAGACGATCCTCGCCGAGGTCTGCATCGACCCCGAGGGGGCCGACCCGTCCTGCACGAACGCCAAGTTCCTCAGCAACGAGTGCTCGACCGTCTGCCACACGAAGCGAATCCAAAAGTCCGTGTGGGAAGTCGAAGCTACGACCGCGAACCCACTCACCGAGCAGCTCCAGGGGGGTCTCCAGGTGCTCGGCCGCTTTCTGAACGACATGAACGCTGCGAAATGGCTCATCTTGGCTGTTGGCGGCGGTGTCGCGATGGCGCTCGGCGTGGTTTGGCTCGTGGTGCTGCAGTTCTTTGCCGGGTGCATGGTCTGGCTCACGTGTCTGCTCGTGCTGCTGGTGCTCGTGCTCATGAGTCTCTTTTGCTCTTTCCGCTCGGGGATCATCAGCACCGACGCACTCAGTGGTCTCTCTTTCCTGGACGGCACTACTGACGACAGTTCTGGCTCTGGGAGTGGCTCACCAGCTGCGGTGGACATTAGTGTCTCGACCGACGAGACGTCGCAGCTACAGTTCAAGGTCGCGGCGTATCTCATGTGGACACTCTCGGCGATTGTCCTCCTGCTGCTGATCGCGATGCACAAGCGTATCCACATCGCGATCGCGATCATCCGCGAGAGCTCCAAGGCGATCAAGACGCTGCCGCTGCTGCTGCTCTGGCCCGTGGTGCCCACGCTCTTCTTCGTGGTGCTCGTGGTCTACAGTGTCGCGATCGCCGCGTACTTGGTGAGTTCGGACGACCTCGCGGCGGTCGTCGCGGACTCGACCGCACAGCTCACGAACCTCACAACCGCCTACAACACCAGCAGCCTTGGCTTCAACATGACGGAGGTGAGTGCGTCCACCAAGACCACGCAGCAGGTGCTGCTCGCGTACCACGTCTTTGGGTTTCTCTGGACGAACCAGCTGCTGCAGGCGATTTCGATCTGCGCGATCGCCGGGTCGGTCGCGCAGTACTACTGGACGATCCCAAGCGACGATGGCAAACGCACACTGGAGACCCGGTTCCCGGTCGCCACAGCGGTGCGCAACACGCTGCGCTACTCGCTCGGCTCGCTCTGCTTCGGCTCGTTCGTGATCGCGTTCGTGCAGTTTCTGCGCCTCGTGCTCGAATACGTCAACCACAAGTACGTTGGAGCGCTCTTGAACATTGAGTACTTGGTGGTGGTAGGTTAGCCCAGTGTTGTAACTTGGCGATTTGTATTGTGACTTTCTAGCACCAAACAGCTGCAGGAGAGCAACCGCGTGGTGAAAGTGGCGTTCCTGGCGGTCCGCTGCTGCCTCTGGTGCTTTGAGAAGTGCCTCAAGTTCCTCTCCAAGAACGCGTACATCGTGATCGCGATGCAAGGCTCATCGTTCTGCGCCGCGTCCGTCGAGGCGTTCAAGATCCTCGTGCGCAACGTCGCGCGCGTCGCGGTCGTCAACTCGATCAGCTTCTTCCTGTTGTTCCTCGTCAAGACCACGATCACGCTCACAGTGGGCGTGGTCGTATTCGCGGTGCTCTCGTCCACTGCGAACGCGTCGACCAGCTCGATCTCAAGCCAACTCGCGATCCTGAGCGGGCCGGTGACGTCGCCCATGGCGCCAGTGCTGGTCTCCTGCGTGCTCGCGTGGCTCGTCGCGTCGGCGTTCGCCAACGTGTACGACGCCGCGATCGACACGATCCTGCTCTGCTTTTGCGAAGACACGGCGATGAACGGCGAGGCGGCGAGCGAGTTCATGAGCGACGAGCTGCGAAGGATCATGGGTGGTGGTGGTGACAGCGGAGCCAAGCACAAGGTGATTCGCGTTGCAGCGGCAGCAGAGCCCAAAAAGACAGCGAATGATGAAGGCGGTGGGCAATCCGCCAATGCATCAAGCAAAGTCCACGTCGATACGGAGATTTAAAGGTCAGGATCAGCCACCACCACCTCGTACTGACTGAGAACAATGGTTCAATGCATTTTATATAGCGATAATATAAGAGGAGAGTGGGCCACGTTGCAGATAGCTTCAAGATAGCAGCGACAAAGTAGCAGCGCGCCACGCGTCCTTGTGCTTCTCCTCCGTGCGGTTCTGCGAATACGCGCAGACGACCGCTTTCTTCTGCCACTTGTGCGCGTGGAGCAACTTTTCGTCCCGCGCGCGCGCCAGTTTCTCCTCTCTCGACAGTTTTTGCTTGACGCGATCCTCCAGCTGCTTACGCGCCATCCACTCGTCGTACGCTCGCTGGGCGGTCTGCAACTACGTAGATTGCAGCACACTTGAGTTAACGACTGCAAGTTGCCTCCACGATTTGCCACACAAAGCTAATACCTGCTCGTTATCGTTATCGTTATGCGTGCTCGGTTGCTCTGCTTGGCCTTTTGACGCTTTGAGATTAGACTTGAGCTTGGCTCGGTCGTCTCGCTTCTTTCTCGCCATCCATTCTTTGAAAGTCGGTCGTTCAGGCGCAGGCTCCGGCTGCCATCGCAATTTCCCGATGAGCATTCAAGAGCGAGTTGCAATATTATTCATCACAATACCAGTGTGCGTGGCTCGTTGTACCTTTGAAGCGCACCGCATGGCGCTCATGTACACGTGCTTGACTTTGTCGCTCTTGGCTCGCAAGCACTTGGTTCTCTCCTTCGCCTGCTCTTTTTGCCGCGCATCAGCTCGCTCTCGCGCCGTCTGCTCGCCCCTCCACTGCTTCACGTTCTCGCGTGCGCGTCTCTTGGCTGCTTTGCGCTTTTCCTCCTCTGCCTCCCTCTCTCCTTGCTCTTTCGCCAGCTTTGTGACTGCAGCTGACGCTATGGCCGCTTTCCGGAGCCGTTCCTCTTTGTGTTTTTCCTTGAGCCATTTCGAGAACGAGATCTGCTTCTCGATCTGGGTTGCAGCTCACATTGCCAGTACATACAGTCAGCAAGATGGACGATAGAGGCAAGCGAGAGTGATCATATCCCCAGAAGACGCTCCAAAAGGCTCGGGTTGGTATTCACCTTGAGTAGCTGCTGGCGGTTGGCTTCCTCCGGGTTGCGCGACTCGAACTTGTCCTGCCAGTGCCACGGCGCGAGGTGCGTCGTGATCGCAACGCCTCCGCCCATGCTCTCACACGTTGGCGCTGTCAGTGCGGTAGGTTGATCTGTGAAATTGCTACCAAACAAGCGCAAGCTTGGCACGCTCACGGGCTCACGCGCTGCACAATCGCATTCTGAGTGGGGGCGAGTTTAGCTCCTCAATAATGTGAAATGTAGCCATTCTGGGTTTGACAGATTGTCCGTCCCGAATTTCATGAATCTGAATCCCGCGTCCGACCGTCTTGTCGTTTTTTACGAACCCTGAGCTCGTAATTACCCCTCCGACGACCTTGTAAATAAAAAAAGAAACAGAACAAAATCTTTTTAAAAACCTCAAGGTTTATTCCCGACTCACTGTTCAAAACCTTGTATTTTACTATTAAACCTTTCCATCAACTCGAGGTTTAACATTCAAAAGCGTTTTCCCCCTTGAAAAGCCAGCGGAGCGAATGGGAGCGCGCGATGAGCGCCGAACGGACCAACCAGGACGCGGCAATCGCAAAAAGGAGGAACGCAGCAGCAGGTACGAGACAGACGTCCAATGGGAGGGCTTCGCGCCGCTTTTCCACCAATTGAGGCGAAATCGGCGTGTGATTGGGCCGCCCGTGCTGGCTGCTTCAACACGATGAGCCTTGGCTTGCTGGTCGACTGGTATGGGCACACTCGGTGCATCCATGCTTGACCGTGCTGCGTCGATGAATATGTGTGGCATGGTGGGCGGCGCGGTGCTCTATTACACGAGGGTGCTTGTTTGTTTCGTGGCGGGGTTAATGATACTGATCGTGTATGGCTGTGCTGTGCTGTGATGCCTCCAGCACCTCCAAGTGACGGTTAATTGACTAACAGCAAACAAAGCTACACGCAAGCAAGCATGTCGGGCGAAGAGAACCAGAACAGTCTACACATGCAGATGCAGTTGCAGAACCAGCGCGCGCAGATGCAGCAGCAGCAGCTGCAGCTGCACGCGTTCTGGCAGTCGCAGATCCAGGAGATCTCGCAGATCGACCCGAACGCGTTCGACTTCAAGACCCACCAGTTGCCGCTCGCGCGCATCAAGAAGATCATGAAGACCGACGAGGACGTGCGGGTACGATGACAATTCGCGTGCATCTATCTGTATGCATCTCTCTCACTTGATGGAGAAATACAGAGGCTGACTCTTGTGTGTCTCTTGTAACATGTGTGCAGATGATCAGCGCTGAAGCACCTGTGCTGTTCGCCAAGGCGTGCGAGATGTTCATCCTAGAGCTGAGTCTGCGCGCGTGGATCCACACGGAAGAGAACAAACGCCGCACGCTGCAGCGCAACGACATCGCGATGGCGATCACCAAGACCGACGTGTTTGACTTCCTCATCGACATTGTCCCTCGCGACGACATCAAGCCTGCCAAGAAGGTAACCAAACACCCTTTCACTACAAATGGCCAACTGAGCTTTATACTAACGCTTTCTCTCTCCTGTCCTACTCCGAAACTTTAGGGCCCTGCGGATCCGCAGATGATCTACCAGCAGCAGCTCCAGCAGCAACAGGCAGCCATGCTCCAGCAGATCATCCAGCAGCAAGCGCAAACGGGCAACGCTGCCGGTGTGCAGTGGCCAAACCCACAAGTGCAGCAGCAGATGCTGCAGCAGTACCAGCAGCGCATGCAGGCCATGCAGCAGCAGGGCGGACTCTCGAACCTTACTCCGTCAGGAAACGACGCCGCCGCCGCCAGCAACGGCAGCGCAGGCGCGAGCGCGAACGGATCCTCGGACCAGCTCAACATCAACCAGCGAAGCGTTGATGTCTAATTGATTCGACAAATAGTGACATTGGACAAAGTTCAAGTGACGAAGAGCGCCACGGCAATGTCAACCAAGGTGATGATGATGGATGAAGAGATTACTCTTCAACATGGAGAGGCAGAGGGCAACGGCAGGAGACGACATGTCTGTGCCAGGCAGACCAGCACCGGTTGTTGCTGCAGGAAGACGCATTGGCTGCGTGTACCTCTCTTGGATGTGTGTGTTTAAAATCTATATAAGCTGCTAATAATATTTTACTACTACTCACTTTGGCTCTCTCTTTCTCTGTGTACGTACATGCGTGCACGTAAAGCATGCACACGTTTTGAGCTCTTCCCATTTTGATAGATCCCTCATGTCGTCTATTGGGAAAGAAGTCTCGTACATTTCCACACATTCTCACACAGCACTCGCTATCTATCGTGGTAGCGGCAGCAGCTCCTTCGTCTTCTTTTTGTCCCCGAGCTTGATGATCTGGTACCCGCCGACGCCACCGACCTGCATTGACGTACGTACAAACAACAAGAGGCCACACGTCAGTCAAAAGAGCTGCCCATTAAGGTTGTTGGTGCTGTTCTCGTTGCCATGTGTGCGAACGTACCGCAAGGACCATGCCGGCGACCGACTGCGCGGTGACAGCGTTGCCAAAGTAGAAGACGGCACTGAGGATGATCACGACGCGCTTCATGGTGCTCATGATGGAGAACGTGAGCTCCGAGACCTCCCCGAGCACGAGCGACGAGCAGAAGCTGCCCACAAAGTGCATCAAGCTGCAGAGCAGCACGGTCAAGTACGGGAAACTGTAGGCAGCAGAGTTGTCACTGACATTGCGTTAGACGAGTCCTGAAGGCAACTTCAACAACATGCAGGCAGGTACGTGTGATGCCTCATGTGAATGGAAGGTTCAGGTACCTCGGAGGAAACTTGGGAACGTTTGGCGAGTTGAACACCACGAGCGGCGCGTTGATCGCAAACGACAGGAAGGCACTGTAGAAGTGGAGCTGTTCGCATAGAAGACACACACCATTGTTGTTATGTTAGTATACCCACAAACTGATGTAGAGAGTATCTTTTCATACACACATGAGTCATGCATGACACACGTACGTTGATGCTGTCAATCACAATGCCGTTCCGGAGCAAAAACTTGGCGTACATGCTCTGCATGACCCCGATGAGCGCCGACGTGACCGCGAAGATGGCGCCGCCGAACGCGAGGTTGTTCATGCCCATCTCCGAGACCGACGCGAGCACGACGCCGAGCACGATCGGCACGAGCGACAGGTACGTCTTCAGTGAGAACTTGGAGCGGTAAACGAGGTACGCCAAGATCACATTGAAGAACGGCTGCGACGCCTAGTTGTTACAAACGACACAAGAGCATCAATTCACAGTGAGTGAGTGAGTCATTCAGGGAATGCTGGATTTGTTGTAGACGACAGACACGTACTTTGCATGTGTGCGCGATGGCGACCGGGACAGCGTCGTAGCTCCAGTAGGTCAGCACTTTAGCCATCACGGAGCACAGACTCAGCGGCAAGATCCACACGAGGCTATTGTTTACAGCACAACAGCACAAAGTGAGTCTCTTTTGTTACAAGCCACTCAGGGGAAAGAGAGTTCCTCACTCACCTTCTGAATGAAATGCTCTGCATGCGCCACGCACTTGTGCTACCGCGCATTGTTGGG
This sequence comes from Globisporangium emineosum, assembly GCA_023334195.1. Classification (NCBI taxonomy): domain Eukaryota; phylum Oomycota; class Peronosporomycetes; order Pythiales; family Pythiaceae; genus Globisporangium; species Globisporangium emineosum. Next base: position 27,201 of record JAASGK010000143.1, read on the forward strand.
AACGTCAGCACGATGACTATTATTATCACAGCACACACAGCGCCACATATGGACAAGTGAGATAAGAGGACAGACGAACGGGTGCTATGATGATGCGTGGACGTACAGTCGCAGATGACGCTGATGAAGAGGTGCGAGAGCGTGAGCATCTCGGCCGACACGTGGTGCTGCTTGATCAGCGTCTTGTTCGTGAACGTCGCGGACGCCGAGAAGCAGTACCACGTCACCAAGTGGATCGCCGTCTGTACACATAGAAACATACCATCATTAGTGCCGTCCAGCATCTGCATATCCATGCAATACCAAACGCACACAGCCTTGTACGTACCATCACGGGCTTGCTCAGCCGCGATTTCTTGTACTCGTGGCCCTTGCGCGGGTGGTAGCCGTCGTCGATGACGATCCCTTCGTCACTGGCGTCCGCCTTCCCCATGTGCACGTTCATCGCCATCTTGAATTGCTGCGCTGCCGTGTATGAAGAAGCAGAAGAGAAAGAAGAAGAGCCCCCGTGTTTAAGGAGCTGCTTCCCAGTCTACAAGCAGGGTCTGGAGGGGTCTTGTGCGTCGCGTCGCTCACAAGCGTAAGCTGGCTGGACAAGCGCGCGATATGTACACACTCACACTCACACACACAGAGACGATCGCTCTGTACGGGTACGCACGTGTGTGTGGATGGATGTGTGGAAGAGCGAAGCGTAGCTGGCGCTGTAGCTTGGACTTGTGGAGCTCTTTCCGGTGAGCGACGCGAATGCAAGTGGCCAACCGACTGTGAGCGATTTCTCGCTCAGGTAAACAAACAACAGACGGTAAAACGCAGTCTGAAGTGCCAGTTTCGACGAAGAGAGATTCGCTTGATTTCTGAGAGGGAACGGGATTCACAGAAAGAAAGCAGCGAGTATTTCGGTAGAAAATAGTGGGTGAGTGGGATAAGATAAAAAAATGCTAAAAAGGCTTAAAAATCACTTGCTACAAATATCAAGTCAAAAGGAGGCTGAACTTTAGCTACGGTACGGTACAGGAATTGGACTTATTCGAAGCAGAAAGAACCCATTATTAAGGGTGATTTAAACTGCAGCTTTCCTTTTGAGCGAGGCTCTTTTCCTTTAAAAAAGGCCTTTTTGCTGAGAAGTGAGGCTTTTTAGAGAAGGGTTTGAGTGGGATGAGGCCTCGCTCAGAAAGAAAGTCAACATTTCAATGTTCAACATGGTTTCCTTTTTCGGATTATGATCCGTACAGTCAATTGCGGATATAGTAGTAGTCTTGTATTCTGGGCACATTACAAAGCAAAGGGGAGATTCACAAAAATAATGTTGCAATAATTGGAATACCAAGGTTAAAAATCATGTTAGTTGCCCACACAGCAGAATTGAAGGTTGTCACTCCATGCTCGAAATGGTCCTAGTTTGAGCAAAGTTGGAGTATTTTTCAGCGTGGACAGAGAAATACTCCAGCTTGTCAAGAATACCGAAACACGTATAGTCAGATGCGCATACAATGGTCACGTTTGAACATTCAACCAACCGCGACACGTTTGCATTTACAGTTACAGTCAAAAATGAACGCTCTAAAACGTGGCACATGTGCTCTTGCTCTTATTTTACGAAAGTGCACCATGAAAACAATGCCGTGCGTAGCACGGAGAAGCTCTGAATGTACTGTAACGTTATCATGGCTTTCGAGCATCTCTAACGCGTCACTGTACACGTCAGTGTACAGGTTTACATAGACATTTGAAGTGGGGTAATCTGTCTCTCTGTCGGTTAGGAGCAGGTTTATAGTGTTACACCCTACATTTTGTTTGTTTCTCCACCCTTGCGGATGACTGCCCGTTCTCGCTCGAATATACGCTGGACGGGAGCTTGCCGCTCGCGATCACAGTCTACCAGATCATGCTGGGCATTGATACGCTGGTCGATCCGCCAGGACTGGCCATGCTGTGCATACCCGAGAGCACTGGGGAGCGGTATATCTGAGCTGGGGCTTGGGTGCTGTAGCTCGGGTCCTGCTGCTGATGCTGGCAGTGAGATCGGGACTGGAACAGAGCCTGTTGCTGCTGGTGGAAATGCTGGAACCCATGCTCGGGCTCAGACTGGCTAGGAAACTGTTGAGCGAGAGCTCAGGTTCTAGCTCCGGTCCTCCTCTGACACGTGATCTGGGAGCTTGGTCAACGTCCCAAAAGTACAGACACTGAAGTGCATAAGAAAATGGAAGCTCGCAAGGTGAGCCTGAAGCGCCAAACGCACCCATGATCCGAATCCAAGGATCCAGTGACGGCTAAGTGCAACGTACATTACGGCAGAGCAAAGCACTGGAGAACAAGAGAGCGCAATTGAGTGTTTGGGCAGTTTGAGCCTGCTTTCCTTTTAAGTTTGATAATCCAGTTGTGTTTTGAGCTTCTACAGCGCACATGGTACCGGCTTCCTCAAGCATCGCTGCTTCTTGACGCATACTCAGATCAACACGAGGTACCTAAGCGCAAAGCTGTGGGACGTCTTCTGGAGCTTGAACAACCGCTGCATACCGATACGTACGACGCTGCGCACACCATCTTCTTGCTCTTGGGTCAACGTGCGGTCGCTCACACTCACCCATACGTCAAATCCAACAGGGTCCACCGTCGATGGTCTGGATCGAAAGGTTACAAGGTGCGCAGTGGAGAGCTTCAGCTTTCAGCAGCGGCAGACGCTCTCTTCCTACTTTAAGGTACAATATGCTAAACGTGTTGAATATGTTCTGAAGGAAGAGATGCATTGTTTTAAGTTATTACTAGTGCAACATCGGCAGACCTCTTCAGACAACATTGCCGAGCACACACATTCTGGCAACATTTGGCGTTTCAACAAAGAACATCGAACGACATTCGGGCAAAACGTTTTCTGAATGTTAACCGAGGACTGACGCACAAGCAACATTCACAGACCTCTTCGGATCCTGGTAAAACTCTGGAATAAATCCAGAGAACATCCAGATTGTTCAATTTTCGTGTTTTATTCCCGAGAAAGAAAGTTACTTGAAAAGTAACTTCCACCCAAAAGGGGGCTAGGGGTCCGGGGGTTTCTTTATTGACACGTTTCCCAGATTAATCAAACTTTACTTAAACGGATTGGGTTTTCATTGGAAGAAGACGTGATTTTACGCGTTTCTGTTCGTCGAAACAGAGCAGTCAAAAGTTTGGGAATCTTTGTTTTCTCTGATTGGTCAGAAACTTGGGACAGGAAAATGTGGGAAATTTGGTGGATTTTTGTTTACCATTTCGGGAGCTCTATATAAATATATGTGAAATAGCATTGCGCTGAAACGCTGCGGCGGGAGTATACAGCAGCCATTCCCGAAGGTGTGTCATTTAAAGCGAGAGGTGGAGATTTATTTTCTTATGTATGGGGTGCCTCATTGTAGCTTTCAAGTTGGAGAGAGAGGGAGGGAGAGTAGGTGAGATTAACATTTTAACGGTGAGAAGATATAAAACCATACTTTTATGGCGAAACTGGGAAGTTGGGATTGGCTGAAACTATGTAGTAATTTAAAAGTTATGGGCGAACAGAATGTGAAATGGTATTGGTGATGGTTGGTGATGTCTTCTTGACAGAAAACTATTATCAACAGGGAGAAAACTGTCATGTTCTATCGGCCGTTTGATACTCGAATAAGTGTAATGTTAATCAAGTTTGACAGGAATTGCCATACATGAGAAATTGATTAGGTATACAGAGACGAACAGATCGCAACGCCCATGCGACGCTCGCGCGATCTCATACAAAAACTGGATCACCTGAAAGGTGGTACAAGACACAGTTCTAACGCCCACTGCGACTTTTTATAGTATTTTAGCCAATGAAAATGAGTGAAGTAGACTTTTAAAAATGCAACATGAAAATGACTATTGATATGGAAATCCTATATATCAACAACAAGATGCAACACCTTGGAAAAGCTCTTCCTGATCGTTTCTTCCGACAACGAGTTCCACACCTTTGTCGTTCGCTGGATCACAGCGATGCGCTTTCTTTCGCAGACGCACCGGCCATCTTCGCCTCTACCAGCCATTCGGAGCGGAGCTTTTTCTTCAGTGGGCCCATTACTCCGACGTATAATGGCTGGCAGATAGACGTTGAGTTGGGTGGGAGTGGCTGCAAGACGGAGTTGAGCTCCGAAGCGATCACCGATTCCGATTCGACGGACACACGCGAGTCGAGGTTGTCCACGACAACCACGGGCGAGCCCTCGATCTCCGGGGCAAGAACCTCGCGCAGATACTCGCCCCACACTCGTGCGTCCATCCAGGCGTTCTTTTGGCACGTATAAAAGTGGCCTAACATAAATTTAACCTCAAAATGTGAATATTACGTTCGATACATTAAAAAATGAAGAAAACAAAACACTGACCTTTTGGATAGTGAGGGAGCTCGCTGTTACGAAGATAACCATTCCCCCTGCCTTTCACGATGAAAAGAATCGGCAACTTCCGATCTAATGCAACACAAGTCAGTGGCGTTAGATGAACAAGACATCACTCGATAGTACAGCATACAAACATGCACGTACTGTCGGCTCGAATAGCGAGAACAGCGGTCAGGCGAGCTGAATGCGGGTGCAAATTTGCAACTTTCGCGGAGCCTCCACGCACAGCCAACGTCCTCGACGGCGGCATGTCGTAATAGACCCCAGTTTCATCCATGTTGACGATGTCACTGGGGTCATAAGAGGCGTACTGCGACCAAAACGACTTGGTAAAATCGTCGCGCGTCTGGTGTGGTTCCTATCGTAAATATGGGGCTAACAATCAAATATTAGCTATTAATCGCAAATTTCACAACATGATTATAAAAGTTAACATAATAATTCAACATACCACAGAAAACGTAATTGCGCGCTGGGAGAAGCCATGGCGATCTGCAAATCGGCGCATCAGCATCACTAGCGAGTCGTACGCGCACTCGGCCAACTGCTTGGACGAGATGTAGCTTTGCAACCGCTCATTGTAGTTCATCTTGATGAACTGGATCATCGCTGTCGTGGGCAGTAACCAGCATTGGCACCAACACGCACATACACGCATAGTTAGCAAACATATCCAGGAGATCAACAGAAGCAACGTATGCGTACCTTCTCAGCTTGTCGATGATCCTTCATGTACGTCACCAAGTGATCGGCGAAGGGCACGATCTCCTTCCGACTACCAGTGCGCGACTTCTGCCGGCGCGGCCCAGCAAAGCCGCGAATGGTTGCTTCGTTGCGCAAGCATTGGCGAAGCGTCCAGCGCGGGACGCCGAATTGCTTCAACACCTTCCGCTGGCTTCCGCTGCGGAGAGCATCAAACACTTGGACGCGAAGCTAGTAGGAGTAGGCGAGGCGCTTTTGGGTCATGGTTGGCGTGGAGAGGAAAATGGAAAGTGAGTCTGGCAGGAAACGATCACGAAGTAATCCAAGATCTGGTGTTCTTTTTTTAATTCCCGCCAAAATCGCAGTTTTCTCACTGGTAACGTTTTTGAGCAAACAATTGGCAGGATTTTGTGCAAGCCGCTGTGATTGGCTAAAAAGGTTCACACAAATCTCAATACAAAAATACAGTGGCACAAGCTGTGGGCGCTCGCATGGATGTTCTAAAGGTCCGGGCGTTGCGATCTGTTCGTCTCTGTACACTACTGAGATAGATCTGTAGATGTAGCTTGTGTCAAAGTAAGGTTATCCAAGGACAACATCAAATTTCCACTCTGACCCAAGCAATTGCACTGGCAGAAAAAAGCTGCCGCGATATTAGAGAAAGTGTATGCCCCGCTGCGCCACTGCTGGCAATTGTGCATTTAGTACTAGCAAGGGTGATTAGCTAAAAATGAGCTACTGTTCATGGTTTGGATCATATTAATGCAAGTTGCGCAGTCCTAATGTGGTTTGCTCACAGGGGCGTTTGGAGCGAAAGAGTGTGTGCGCCGCTGATGGCATAATTTCAGACCCCGAACTTGGCCCCTATTATCAATGTTCCAGAACTATGATGGTGGTGGTGCAGAATCCAATTCATGTACGTAATAGTAGTAGATTTAGTTTATTCTGCTCTCAAAGCCTGAATTGTGCTGGTTTCAGTGGCTTTACCGATGATCTTAGAACTGTTTTGACTGTTTGATACCCTCTCGAGGACAGCCTCGTACCTTTTATACAATAAAACAGCTACCCGCATAAGTTCAGTTTTTTTCGCTATAACTGTGACAAAGTACCCCACTTCAATTCCGAATGCAAACCCAATCTGTGTAGTAGCCAAATACGCGCGCATGTTTACCAAGATGCCGATTCCAGTTGAGTGCATATCGCACAGTGGTGCACAACTAGCTTTCACTGAACAAAGCTTTTTCGCCAATATCCAGTTTGTTTCTTTGGAGCGTTTGCATGGACAACGTAGTGACGTTGGATCCAACTCAGCGTCGACAATGATGTCATTCATGGTACATACTTCAAGAACCACAATACCAAGTGGAATAACAATATGCTGGTTTTGCGAGTGTCTGTTTTGTCTCTAGAAAGCTAAAGAGCAAAATAACCTTCTGAGAGTATAATTTTTTCACATAATGAGCAATTTATTGATTGCAACCTGTGCCTAGCGTGACGTTCCCCATTTATCATTCCCCGGACAACCGTAATGTACTCAAATCTTGCTTCATACTTATATCCGACCAAAAACGCACCCAAGTTTCCTAGGTATTGTTTGGCACATTTCCGAAGCCCAAATTTGACACACCCAGCATTTGGCAAATTTCAGCATGCCTGTCAAATAAGCTCCACTTATTTTCATTTTTGTCGAAAATAATCAGAATACATATATTTCCTGTTTCTTTCTCGGGCGTTATTCACCTTGTACGGTAATATATTTAAATGGCTTCACCAAAGTTAAATTGTGAATGCCAAACTAAATACCCTCTTCAAACCGTTTGCACATCAGTTTCTCACGGAACGCGGGTTTGTTCGACCAAAATATACCAGAACTTTCGTTTTTTAGGTTTTACATACCACTGGGGGCTTACCAAAACCTTCATAACCCCTCTGGTTATGAGCACTTCTATACCAGGTTTATACCGGGGTTTTGTTGACAAACCCGTCAGCAAATGGGTTTCAAAAGGAAATCTCCCGTCGCAACCAACGTAAAATCGGAGCTTTAACCAGATGAAGATTTTCTCGCATATGAATATTTGTATGATAGGAAGTGCAGCGGACCTCTCAAAAGGTTATGCATGAAGGAAGGACGAGCTGGGATCCAATGAACCACATTTCAGATCATTCCCCCTCCCACGCAACCCAAATGAATAGCGTGGAAGAGCTTCTGGTGGTGCTGATGCTGCGTAGTGCCAGCGCCAAGCAAAGATCACGAGATTGTGGATGCGGGTGCTGCTACTCATGGTGAAGGAATAGGGACAGAAGATGCTCAAGATCAACCACTACCTGACGACGTCGTGTTTGAGCGTCCCTCACTTGTCTGCTTGGGCCATGCTGCACGCGAAAGGCACAGACAAAACTTCCTCAACGTCACAGGGCTCACGAGGTGCGCATTTTGTCTCTAATCTCCTGAATCTCACACCGCGAGCTAACTGTTGCTTGTACGTGTATATATGTGTGATGTTAAGAGCTTCGTTCGACAAGCTTTTGGTGCGCTTTGCTGCATTTTACAAAATCCCCGACCACAACAAACAGGCGGACAACCACCCAAGCTCCGCCAGTACCATCACGTCCTTGGGCTGACCCTGCACTTCTGTGTGGGGACTATGGGGCAGAACACTCTTTGCCAGCTGTTTGCTGCCCCGCCGTCAACACTCAATCGAGCTCTGAACGCTGCAGAGGAGGCTCTGTTCGAGGCGCTCAAAGGGTTCCATCCGGCATGCATCTCATGGCCCTCCCCGAAACACCAGGTTGAAATGCCCACCTGGATCGAAGCGAGAGAGCCGCTCATCAGCTACACATGGGGGTTCATTGACGGCAAGAATTTCAAGGTCCAATAGCTGTCTGATGCAGACATGCAAAACGCACAGTATAACGGTTGGTTGCACTGTGTTTTGATTACGGGAACTCTGTGCTTTGCAGCCGATGGAACAATTGTGTGGGCAAAATACAATTACCCAGGAAGCTGGAACGGCTCTGACACCTCCCTAGAATTTAGGCTCAAGCTGCTCGACAAGGCTCTGTGTCCTGACCAGCGATATGGTGCTGTGTCAGATTCGGCTTTTCCTTGTTCGTCCGAGATGACCGGCAGGATTTTGACGCCATTGAAAGGAGGAGACATCGACCGTCTTCTTCCATCAGTGCACAGCACGGCAGCAGCGATGCGCAACGCGATCACATCGGTGCGTCAGGCAGCGGAGTGGGGTGTTGGATCGATCGAGAAGGCGTTTGGCCGTCTGCGGCTTTCTCTACCCTATAATCAAGCGTGCCGAGGGAAGCGACTCTCAAATCTCTTCCATCTCGCAAACTACCGCGTCAGGGCGGTTGGGATTAGCCAAATTCGCACGACGTTTGAGTTTGCAACGCAGAGTTAGATGAGTCATAATCCGATAATATATGAGCTGTTGGAGCGTGTCCAAGCGAATTGTGAGTTTGCGTTGGGCGAAAACGGCTGCGTGTTGGTGCGGGGCGTTCTCGAGAGTCATTCTTGGCACCACTCTATAGGTTTGCACACCGCCAACACGTGAACCTTCGAAAATGCAAATGATCGTTTTGGGGACACACATGGGATAGTCAAAGGCAATTCATACAGCTACACACTTAAAAACTAGATGCAGTTGCCAACTAACAGGCACCAAATGAAAGATACGCACTACTCCTTCTTGGACAGGGAAATGATCAACACCACCACTTCCTGGTGATGCAACCGACCTTCCTCACGTTCAACTCGCGACTTTTCCTCTGTGATGAGACGATCATCTCTACGACGCTGCTCATCTTCAGCGTGCTCGAAGCGGCGTCGCTCTTCGACCTCACGTCGTTCTTCGCGGCGGAGATACTCCTTCTCCTCTTGCATGTCACGGCGCCGGCGTTCATCCTCCTCGCGTCGCTCCTCCAATTTTTGTTCGTACTTTGCTCGCATCATTATCACCATCGCCAGTGCGTCTGGGCTCGAGTTCTTTTGCTCGCTTTCAAGTTGTTTGATGTCGCAACGCAGACGCTTGGCAATTCTGTCCGCTTTGTTTTCGCGAAGCTCGCTTCTGGTGGCGTCACGTCTGTGTCAGAGGCTGACCGCTTTGCGACTCTTCCATAGTTGTAACGAAGCTCCAGCAAACTGGAACCTCCGAGACGGTTGGAGCGATCAGTGAGCGCGGGGTGTCGCGTTTGTTCCTGTGCGTAAGAAGCCGATAGTTGCTTCACGACTTTGGACTTCCCGTCCCGTGAGCCAGCGTTGCTTTTCGTTGGATGGTTTGTCACTGGTGGACGTGGAGCGGTGTCCTGCGAGAACGCGTCACCTTTGTGCTCACCGAGAAGCCGCAGTCGAAGTCCGCGTAAGCGTTGAGTTCGTCAGCGCCTTCGAGTTGGCCGAGCGGAGAAGCCAGTACGCTGTCACTGCCGCCATCATCAGCGCCCGCGGAGAGGTGGGTCGCCTGTGTGTCCAAGGCGGTCTCAACGTCGCTGTCGCGGTCGTCGCCATCACCACAAATGAAAACATCGGCTTTCAAGTCGATCTATCGTTCGCGTCCTTAGCGGTCTGGATGTAGCGTGGCACATTCGATTGGTCAGTGGGTTTTCGAGAGGTGTGGGCCGCTCTGAACTTGCGCTTCAGGCTCTCGTAATCGCGGTCAACCCATCCAGCGTATTTGCGCAGGTTGTACTGTGTCGCCAGTCGCTCCCGCTCATCCTTTCCAAGCGGAAGAAACTCTCGAACAAGCTCGCTCATGTGCAGCATCTCCGCCACACTGTAGTTCGTGTTACCGCTGAGTCTTGGCATCTGCACATCAAATTCGGTAAGTTTGAGTCAAACCAGCAAGCAAGTCAACCGATTGCAGACACACCTTTTTGTTCCTTGATGTATTGGGCGTGTTGGTGTGTTAGTGAGCACGTGCTGGCAAATTTTGCAATGAAGCACTCTACTGCCCCCAGATCGTTGCCACCGACGCCCCTTGGGAGGCTGGGCGTTCTGTGAGAAAGCGCGCGTGATATTAAGCAGGAAATGCTCTGTAGCAGCGCTCGCGCGCGAATCCGTGTTTGAACAATGCGCTTCCGATGGCTCAGTCTTCACGCGCGCGCGCAAATGCGTTTGAACTAGACCGCCTCCAAATGCGCAAACAACCTTGCGCGGGAACACGCTCTCGCGGGCAAACGAGCTTGCACGGGAATGCCTTTGACCTTTGCGAGCGCAAATAGGAATGGGCGGGAACGCATGCGCGCGATCACGCACTCTGCGCACGCAAACAAGATTGCGCGCGAACGCGACTTTGCTGTGCGGTGAGCTTGCTGAGCAAAATGGAATGAGAGATGGGACAGAGAAAGCCTGTGTAAAATGCACTTCACTTGCAATACCTCTCACATTCCGTTGCTGACTAACAAACACACAAAAAACCTTTATAAAACCGATAGTGATTTAGAGAAGAACACTTCTTTCAAATGGAACATATCGCAATCTTTGCTCACGCGCCGCTCACCCTGCACAAAAGACATCGCGTTGCTGCGCACTAATTTGGCACGAGAAGGTTACAGACACATATTGCCATCATGTAGATCTGCGGGAATTGCTTGTAACACTACCGCTGGATTGCTGAACTAGAAAATAACATCGCGATGCTGACTCTCGCTCGTATCGCAACGACAAGAAAACCAAAGGCGATTGCTGTAGTCAACGGTGACCTCTTCGTCCCTCTGGATGTGCCGCACGCTCACCGCAACAATCGCCACTTTGCGTCGGTTGGAGACCTCGTAGAAGTGTGCAAGGGGAGAGCACGAGTGGTTCATCCAGCATAGTATCCTCCCTTTTCCTTCGCGTCAATCTCCACCAGCTTGCCCTTCTTTCCTTTCGACTTTAACTGGAGAATGTGTCCGTTGTTCAGCAATCTCTTGTTGGCGGCCCCAAGCAACACCAGGTCGCCGAGGTACTGTCCGAGAAGAGTCCCAGCAGCAATCAGTGCTGCCGCTCGAACCCCAAAGTCTGCATCAAGTCCAGCTCTCAGAAAAAGCTCAAGCAGCGCCGTGCTCCCAACGCTGTTGCCGCATCCTCGTCCCACCGGACAGCACGATGGCGTACAGAACATGCTCATTCTTACGTTCCGGCACTCCCCCACGTTGCACGCAACGACACATCAACACAAGCCGAAAGCAGGGACGTCCGCGAAGCGGATGGTGTTTGGGTTACTGTTTCCCCCGATGCGCTCGACGTCTTCTGGCCATACGAAGGCAGGCGAAGACTCCACTGCAGTGCGTGCAAGAGCTGTGGACACTTCAGCGTAGTCCGCCAGGGGTCTAGTCTGCATCGCTTCCCTGTGGTAAATGTGGCGCGAGTCGCGCACTTCTCCGCGCAGCTTCTGGTAGCGTAGTTAGCGGGATTTTCCTTTGTAATATGGATTTCGAGCGAGGTGTTTGTGCTTGGCTCTCTGCTTTGCGTACGTTGGGGGAAGAGACAGAGCATCATGTCGCACTCGTTCCACACTCGCTGGTCCTAGCGCTGCCATAGAATCTGCCGCTCCAACCTGCGCCATCCTTGCCTGTCAGCTCGCTACGCCACAATCGAAAGATCAACTGAGACTCAATCTGACCAGCGATCGTGGTACCGTTTCAAGACGAGTACAACAGTTGAAGAATACTGGCGCACGTTCTTGTACACACGACACGCCATGATACCCCAAAGGTTCTCAATCGGATTCAGGTCCGGGGAGAGCGCTAGCCAGTCCATGGTCTTGATGTTGAGGTCAGCAAGGAAGGACTTGGTCGCATTGGCTCGATGGATGCTCGCATTGTCGTGCTGGAAAACGTAGTCACCGTCGTGAACGTTGTCGATGAACTCAAAAAGGTGGCTCGTGAGC
>JAASGK010000144.1:0-38982 GCA_023334195.1 Globisporangium emineosum
CGCAAAGAGACGAAGGCGAAGAAGTACCGGGACTACGTACAGGAACGCAAGCAGGAGGTGATCGACAGCAAGCGCATCGTCGAATGGGAGGCGGAGCTGAGCGCCTACAACAGGAAGACGACCGACTTCGAGCGCTTCAAAGCCTACGTGGAGAAAAAGAACGAGATGAACAGGTATCCGAGCCCCGTGTACAACGAGTACATCTTCTGGAAGCTAAAGCTGGGTAGCTACATGCGCCGCCAAATAACGGAAGCTCGTCTCCTGAAGCGGTTCGAGAAGCTGTTCGGAAGCGGAACAGAAACGATAGTCGCGATAGGGGATTGGGATCAGAGGCAGGACCGCAGGTTCACGGAACCCGTCAAAGGCAAAGGCTTCAGGACGATGTTTCGGAAGGCGGGCTACGACGTGTACCTGGTCGGTGAGTTCCGCACCAGCTACAGGTGCAGCGTGCGAACAGAGCGAGTGTGAGACGTTCCGTGTCTACAAGAACCCTAGACCGTACAGGAGTGGCAGTATCTTGTGTCACGGGCTGATCAGGTGTAAGACCTGTTCCAGGCTGTGGAACCGAGATACGAACGCCGCGTCGAACATATGGAAGGTGGCGAAGAGCGCGATCCGAGGAGAGGGTCACCCCGAGTACCTCCGAAGAGGCAGAGGCTCGATCAGTGGTGCTACATCGGTAGGGACGAAGTTCCCGGGTGTCTTTCGACACTTCCACGCAACCATGATTTGACGTAAAGCGTGTCAAAGAAGCCAAAAGAGAAAGCCGCAGGACACGCTGCCAGGCTAGAATAACACATCAGTCCGCTGGCCCTTCCAGTCGTCCAGTCTCCAAGATGCCACGCGCCAGATCCACCACTTCATCAAGCTACAACGTGCTCATTCCCGCCACTGCAATCGCAGTCAATACTACGTCACTGCAACATGTGGTAGTAGTACGTTGAGGTGATCCCAAACGGCGCCAACGTCCCGGGGGTTGCAGCAATCGGACACACCAACAACATCGGCGGAGGTGTCAACAACCAGTTCGGCAAAGACTTTGCTGCCGCGAGTCACAAGTGGACCAAGGAGTTCTGCGAACTGGACTCGGATGGTGATGGTCAGCACAACGGCGCAGAGCTGGGCGACCCGTGTTGTGAGTGAGCGCTCAAGACCAACCAGAGAGTCGAGTGGATTGAAGGTGTGTCCTCGCCTGCGGATGCGAGCAAGACGCCCGACCCGACGTTGTGGGCGAAGATCAACTTCACCACAACGACAGACGCAAGCATCACGCCCCCAGCAGCGATGAGCAAAGTACCAACACCTGCGCCGTTATCGAGCAGTGCGTTGTCTGCGAGTGGAGCAACCGTAGTATGTGCAGCTGCAGTACTTGCGTCCGCAGCAGCGGCTGCATTGGTGTAAGGATTCGAGTGTGTTTGTGGTTCCTTAAAGTTGCAGTTGTCATTTCGTGAATGTAAAGGAACTTTATGAACCCACTGAGTAATTCTTCTTCGTATTATTCACGTTGATATTGTTTTGCGTGCCGCATGGATCTGCGTAATACATAACTTCGTTCGCATGCTGTAGAATTTACTCACACTAGGCGAATCCGGCGGCTGGGGTTATTGCCTTTTTGAAGCACGGACGATCGTATACCTTCAAGGAGCCACGAGTCGGGTTATCTATGCCCCACTACAATTAGAGTCACACTGTGAGGCAGCTCGTCTCCTAGTACTAGGCTTTGTTTTCGATACGGGTGGTTGTGAATCAGCGTTCTGTCGTTGAAGTAGTTGTGGTGCCATCCATTCAAGTTGAAGCTCTAAGCCTATCTATTGCATCAGATACCACAGGCATAATTTCTATACAACTTGAAGTTTTGCTGCTGATTAATCTATGTGGTCACACGAAATATAAATACTCACAGTTTTTCTGACTCGAAAAAAAGGCAACTTCCTCCTTTTTAGAGTGTTTGTCTGTTGACATATGCCAATAGGCTTGTCGATCTGGAAGCCACTAGTAAAATCGATCGGCTTTCTCGTATCTCAACGAGATCCGCGTGTATTCAGCCAATTGTTATCGCTGTCGGCACCTGCGGCAGTCCTGGAAACGCATCTGGTGTAGAATTTGCCGCTATCGACTTGGATGATCCAGCTCAATCACTGCAGCGATATTGAGCTTGAGGGAATTTTATGGTGAGAGGCTGAGTGGCTGATGACGACGACATTCTACAGTGGACTGAGGGCTAGTGTTACCATCAAAGGGTAAGCTGCATTGGAGTTGAGACCCGTTGCAGCAGCGGATGCATTCGGCGCTGCTACCCACAACGTATTCATTTGGATCGGTGAGCGCGCTGCTGGCTCAATTTGGAGGATCCGTGAGTCTCTTCTGGCTAGGAATCGTGCGCATATCCTTCGCAGATGAGCCACTGGATACTGTGAAACCGAATTGGCAGAAATTGCGTTGTGCAGGTCGCTTTCTCCATCGAAACGGAACACGTATTGATCCATCCATACAGCAAACTAACTTGTGAGTCGCATTGGCTTTGGCTCTGCAAGCGCATCAAACAGGAGGTAGAGGGGCTGAAAGTAAAAGAATCACAGACTTCTCTTCGCTTTGAAATTGCTTTTCTAAACACGTTCTTACCAAGAAAAGAAATATAAGAAAACAGAACCTTCGCTGAGTGCCTCCATCGATACTTTCGTCTAAGTCGATTGCAAGCAGGAGCTGGGAAAATGAGCAAACACAGAGAAATCACAAAACAACAGCGAGCAGTTCGCTCCAACAGCAACTCTAGCTGCTCTGCGCGTAGAACTCCGAGTACCACGCCCAGGTCTTCGCCAGGCCGACCGACAGCGGCGTCGTGGGCTTGTAGCCGAGCAATCGGTTCGCCTTGGACACGTCCGCGCACGTTCGTGGCACGTCACCTGGCTGGTCTGGCAGCATCTTGATAGTCGCGCGCTTGCCCACCAAGGACTCGATCGTGGCAATGAAGTCCGTGAGGAGCACCGGCGAGCCGTTGCCCAAGTTGAACACTTCGCAGCCTCGGCCCTTGTCGAGGCTCAAGAGCACGCCCTGCACGATGTCGTCGATGTACGTGTAATCGCGCGAGGAGCTGCCGTCGCCGTACTGCTCAATCGCAATGTCCTTGGCAATGCGGTCCATGAACTTGAACGGCGCCATGTCCGGACGCCCGCGAGGTCCGTAGACCGTGAAGAATCGCAGCCCCATGCACTCGATCTGGTACAAGTGGTGGTACGTGTGCGCAAGCAGCTCGCAGGTCTTCTTCGTCGCCGCGTACGGGCTCACTGGGAAGTCCACGACGTCCTCTTCGCTGAAAAACTCCTTGGAGCTGCCGCCGTACACCGAGCTGCTCGACGCGTACACGAAGCGGTTGATGCCAAATTGACGGCAGGCTTCGAGCAGCACCGTGGTCGCATGCACGTTCGAGTGGATGTAGAGCAGTGGGTTGTCGATGCTCGGACGCACGCCGGCGCGCGCCGCCAAGTGGATCATGGAAGTCGGCTTGGTCTCCTTGATCGCGCGGCGCACGAGCGGCTCATCGCAGAGGTCTCCGATGTAGATGTGCACGCGCTCGCTCGAATACGTGGCCGTGAGGAACGCGAGGTTGGACTGCTTGATCTTGACGTCATAGTAATCGTTCACTTCGTCGATGATCACGACGTTGTCGCCGCGCTCCAGCAGCGCCACGCACGTGTGGAAGCCGATGAAGCCCGCGGCGCCAGTGACCAACACTGTCTGGCCCGTTGTTACAACTTGCGATCGAGCATCGAAATGGTCGACGGAGAACGGAGGCATTGGGGCCATTGTGAATGTGATGGTGATGGAGAAGGAGCTGCGGTGGGCGCTGCGAAATGGAGAATGAAGTGGATCATCAAGCATCCGCGGGTCGTCAGGCAGCTGGGCGTTAAGCCGCATCGAAGCAGCGATGTGGACAACACGACGTTATTAGCAGCTCCGTCACCGTCGTGCGCGTCAGCCACCATTGACGATTCCGTGAGAGACGACGTGGCGAACCCACTGTTTGTACTTGAAAGGAGAAAGTATCGGTGGGGAAGCACGTCGCCTCTCCTGAATCACGTAAAGGCTTTGCATGCGATCCTGAGATTTGGGCAGATACAGAACTACTGAAGATCCGGTACAGAAAGCGACACGTGAGCAGAACGCGAAACCAGGTGGTTCAACAGAAAGCGCGTTTTCAGATCTGAGGAAGAATCAGAGCAGCACGCGGACCACACAGTATCAATTTTGCTGCACTGCTGGAGCAAAGATATACTGCACGAATTGAGCGCCAGGTAAAGTGTGCACGCCGAACGATGAGCCATCTGTGAGGGTGCCATTAGAGCGTAAATGGGGGCGTCTGCAACGGAGCCCTTCCGTGGGCAGTTTGCGGTCTGACTCTAGCGTAGAGCATGGTGTTCGGCCTGCAACGCACGTCGCAAGATTCACTTTTGGGTTTCGATGCGAAAGAGTGTAACTGACTGTGAAGATTTGATTTGAAAAACTCGATTATCGGTTGTAACTGACTGTGAAGATGCTGGCTGGCAGCGTCAACCCCCACGCTCGTCGCCGTGGACCAATCAGGGCGTTGTGCAGCAGATCGTCTTCTCGTGGGGTGGAGCCATCCATCCAGCTGATGTCGAAGCACCGCGCGAGCGCTTTGCAGTGGGCATACAGTGTCAACTCAATGATGACACGAAGCACGATCGCACAAGCGTAAGCGCGCCAACCGCGTAAATTGTACCAGTAAACCCAGTTCGCCGTCTGTGTTTGGTGAACCGCATTGGGCTCTCTTGGAAGCGTTGATCATGCACAGCAGCCCCGAATTGCTGGGATGCACTGTATGTACTCCCATTATGTACGCACGGTATTGGTGGCACGCCGGTTTCTGCCTGACAGTATGTGTGTGCCGGTATTGGATGCATCCTGGAGCTATTCGGAGGTCGTCGTTGTGGTCATTCTGCATGGAGGAAGGGACTGCCATCTGCTCTTGCGGACCCAGGCGCACTCGATGCGCTCGGATTTGTTTTGTTTACTGTTACTCCACATCGTCACAGCTTCAGATCACCTGTCACGTGGATGGACTGTGTTGCCACAATTGACGAGGCAGTGCAGTGCACTGTACGTACAGCACCGTGCACTGGAGAATCTGAATAAGATGTCAATGTCGGTGGAGAAGAAGAAGGCGGATCACATGGCGCGCCGACCAAGCTAAACAGGTGACCTTGGGGTGCTGTAAACTGCAAACCAGGATCGCTGGGAAAACTGCATTTTGGGGCTTTCCAGTCCATTGATAATAGCCCAGGAAACAGGGGTAACGAGGAGGCAGAGGCTCACTCCATTTTACTACTGACGGCCCTGGCAACGCACACTTTCGCGAGTGCGCATCGCCAGTCGATGGAAACGAAGGTGCGCTTAGAGAGAGAGACATGCTACCACTTCCCTCGAACCTCCGGGGAGATTCGAAGGTGCGCTTAGAGCAGCAGTGAAAGAGGGCATTTGGGTTGCGTTTGGGAATGGAAGGGGGGTTGTTTGTGATTTTTGTGCATCTGTGAGCGATGAGTTTTGGTAAGTACTGTACCCACTCCGAACCACTGACCCAAACTAAAATATTCACTCTCGCCCAAAATAACTTTAAATCGTTTTCTACCAATCAGAGATCTGTCAAACACTCATCAACAGAGTGATGGTCGTTTGACACGGAAGACCACCACTCTCTCTCTCTCTCTGAATGCAATCGCACGCCACCATCAAATGACGAAGTGTTCTGCCAATCATTCGTCGGGCACCAGATCTCCAGACAAGCAAGACAAGAGCCCACTGATTCAGCCGACCACAGTATGAGAGTGCTTGAGACTAAGCCGCTGCTGCCGACCTCTACAAAGGGGTCCGCTGGCCCGCCACCGCCAGACGCGCAGCCGCATGCGCTGCTCGGTATGGCATGCGTCGCCGCGTCCGCCGTGTGCTTCAGCCTCATGACCACGTTCATCAAGTACAACACGTACTCGATGGCGTCCATGGAGGCGGTCTTCTGGCGCTCGTTTGTCGCGTTCATCATGAACTACGTACGTTGCGCTAATGGGTGGAAGGACTGACAGGTCGAAAGAGGGATGTGAGTGTAAGTGGGTACGATGCTAATTGGTCTTGTGTGTTGTATGTGAAATGTTTAGGGCGTGGTACTGTACAATCGACAGGATCTCTACGTGAAGCCGGAAGAGCGCATGATGGTGCTCTACCGCTCGATTGCGGGCTTCTCGTCGATCTCGTTTGCGTTCTACGCGGTTTCTCAGATGGTGCTCGCTGATGCGAGCGTGATCATCTTCACAAGTCCTGTCATGACCTTCTTCTTCGTACGTCCGCGCCTCTTACCTATGTTTGAAATTGTAGGACATTGCATGCATGATCTCGCTAGTTCTAATTGTCCATCGGCGTTTTTGAATGTGCATAGGGGGCATGCTTGCTTCACGAGAAGATCGACGTCCCCAGTCTCATGTGCGCGCTCGTGTCGTTCGCTGGTCTTGTCTGCGTTGTTCGACCTGGATTCCTCTTTGGGTATGAGCACGCGACTGCGGGTATCGACGGCTCCTGGATCGCCATCGGGTCGGCGCTGCTTGGAGCGATCGGTCAAACGTTCGTCTTCATCACAGTCCGGAAGCTGCGAGATGTCAATGTCCTGGTGATCGTGCACTACTTCATGCTGTTCAGCATCGTGCTATCGCTCCTGTATATCGCCATTGTGCAACAAGTAAGTACTTCGTGGAGGCATTGCTATTGTTGTTCGCATTCGCGTTGTTGCCGCCTGCTTTAAATACTGACACACCCACCATCTCTCTATCACATACAGCAATTTGTGATCCCATCCGACATTACCTTGTGGGGTACGGTGATCGGCAGCGGCGTGTTCACGTTCTTCGGTCAAATGTTCCTCACCAAGGGCTTCCAGCTAGAGAAAGCCGGTATCGCCTCCGTCATGCGCTACCTGGACGTCGTGTGCGTGTTCATCTGGGACGCCGTGCTGCTTCGCGAGCACATCAACCACTGGAGCATCATCGGCGCGGCGATCATCTGCACGTGTGCGATCGTGATCGCGTTGCGAAAGTCAAAAACTGCGCAATAGACTCTCGTTTCGGTGTGGTCAGTCTGTATGATGTCTCTCCTCAGAGGCATGTGAATGCGCATTCACCTTTGACAACCAAATGAAAAGTATCCAAGTCAAAAGGTAAACCCGCCTCCCTGTCACACGTTGCATTCTTTTCAGCGAATCAGGTGTCTGAACGACAGGAGCTCTCAGCCAATCAATCGCTTTGATCAGGTGATTGAGCAAACAACTTGGAAGGAGTGATGGTCATGATACTTGAAGTGCTGAAATTGACCATCACTCTGTGGTCACCGTCCTTGGAGCTCCAGAAACCAAACCAACCCAAAGCTCATTTCCCAATTGGCCTCGCCCTGCACAAGCGTCCAACACCAGCAACTCGCAAGTTTTCCTCGCAATGAGTCCGAAGAAAGAAGACACGCCACTGCTGCTGCTGCCTCTGACCACCGCCAATGTGGAGAATTCCGCGCTGGAACCTGGGAAGCAGGCTCCAGATGCGATGAAGAGCTTTGGTGACGACTCGCAGCCTCATAAGCTGCTCGGAATGGCGTGTGTCGCAGCGTCGGCAGTGTGTTTCAGTATCATGTCGACGTTCGTCAAGTATGACACGCATGTGATGACATCGATGGAGGCAGTTTTCTGGCGGTCCTCAGTTGCTGGTGTGCTGAACTATGTGAGTCCAATTTCCAATTGTTGGTGACCCTGAGTTGGTGGTATCTCTGCGGACTGACATTTGGTTTGGCTGGTGGACTCTGTTGGTGGCCTATAGGGAGTGATCCTGTACTCTGGACAGAGTGTGAGACTGGAGCCACAAGACCGTCTCGTGATGCTCTACCGAGTGATCGCGGGCTTCTGCTCCATCGCGTTCCAGTTCTACGCGATCTCGCAGATGGTGCTAGCCGACGCGAGCGTAATCATCTTCACGAGTCCAGTCATCACATTCTTCTTGGTAAGCAGCAGCAAGTGAGTGAACGAGCCAGTTTTCCAGACTAACTCCTGGGCTGTCAACGGCATGTGTGGCTTTGTGCCAACAGGGTGCATTTATGCTCCACGAACGCATCGATCCCGTGAGTCTGCTCTGCGCGTTCGTTTCGTTCGGAGGTCTCATCTGCGTCGTGCGTCCCGAGTTCCTCTTCGGCAGCGATCACGCGACTGTGAGCACCGACGGATCGCTCCTCGCGGTCTGCTCGGGAATCCTTGGAGCTGTCGGCCAGGCGTTCGTCTACGTTCTGGTCCGCAAGCTCAAGCACATCAACGTGTCGGTGATCCTGCACTACTTCATGCTCTTCAGCACCATCTCGTCGCTCCTCTACATTGGCATCTTCCAAAGAGTAAGTTGAGGTTTGTGCTTGAAATTGGTGGTGTAGTTATCTCACTGACTGATCCGTTAACTTTGTCATTTCGACAGAAATTTGTGATCCCAGACACGCTGCCAGTGTGGTGCGGCGTCATCGGTAGCGGCGTGTTCACATTCTTCGGTCAAATGTTCCTCACCAAGGGCTTCCAGCTAGAGAAAGCCGGCATCGCCTCCGTCATGCGCTACCTGGACGTCGTGTGCGTGTTCATCTGGGACGCCGTGCTGCTTCGCGAGCACATCAACCACTGGAGCATCATCGGCGCGGCGATCATCTGCACGTGTGCGATCGTGATCGCGTTGCAAAAGATGAAAACGACTTCTTAGAGAACGGTAAAGCTTAGGTGTCACTGCTATTATCATTTGCAAATCCAGTGAACCTTGTATCAACAACTCAATTTTTGATCACACTTCTATTAGTAGCTCATACAGCGGAAATGAACTTTACTGTCTCGATGTCTTCGATACTATCGCTCAATGAGACCTCAGAATGGTTTGTGAGTCGAAAGACCTCAAGGTCTGTAGACGCATTCGCAACAATATTCGCCAGTATATGCGGCCATTCTCCAGCAGTACACTTGTCGTTTTTACTTCAGATTCGTACAAATCTATGTGCGTATTCTTATTATTAACAAATTCGACAAGCAACGTAATTGAACTCTCTCTTATTCTTCCATCTTCATTCTACTTTTCGTTCGCTTTGCGGACTGCGATGACGCTCGCGCAGGAGCAGATGATCACGGCGCCGAGCATCGTCATCGTGCTCACGCGCTCGTGGAGCAACAGGATGTCCCACACAAACACGCACACGACGTCCAGGTAGCGCATCACGGCCGCGACGCCCGCCTTCTCGAGCTGGAAGCCCTTCGTGAGCGAGATCTGGCCCAGGAACGTCCACGCACCAGCCGCGAGCAGCACCACGCAGACTTCAAACGAGAGCTCATTGAATTGCTGTTGTCAGGTACATATCATAGAGAGAATACAACAACAGTTCACATGCATCAGTATCGACTAATACTGCACTATTGTCGAGAAGTAGCGACACAATCGCTTTGCGTACCCCCTGGACAAGCATGATCCACCCAATCGCCGCGACAATGCTAAACGCCATGAAGTAGTGCACGATCGCCAGAAAGTGGATGCGCTGCAGTCGACGCACAGACGTGTAGAGCAGCGCTTGGCAGACTGCGGCCACCATCGCACAGCCAATTGGAACCACAGAGCTGCCGCTGGTCGACGCTGTCGAGTCATCGCCAAAGAGGAACGTCGGTCGCAGCACAAACACGAGCCCAAGGCAGGCGACCAGGGCGCACGCAAAGCTCGTAGGGTCCACTTTCTCCTTGAGCAAGCAAGCTCCCTACAAGAGCAAGCGAGTGAGAGGGTTATGTTAGCCAATGAGACTCAACATGGATTTGCACAGTAGGAATAGCAGTAGATGCTCACAAAGGCAAACGTGATGACGGGGCTCGTGAAGACAATAACGCTCGCGTCGGCCAGGACCATCTGGGACATCGCATAGAAGCCAAACGCGACCGACGCGAACCCAAAGAGGCACTGCAGTAGCAGATTGCGGCGCTGCTTGGGGCGGATCGCCAGGTTCTCTCCGTAGTACCGGACGCCAATCTGTTCGCACAGTTGCGCCATAGCACACATTGTTAGATGCGCTGGTTCGTCATGACTCGTATTCATTCAATGCTTGTCCAGCTCACTTACGTAATTGAGGCCAAGCGCAACAATCGAGCGCCAGAGAATGAACTCCATGGACGAGATCGAGTACGTGGCGTACTTGGCGCACGTGGACACGAGACTGAAGCACACGGCGGAGACCGCGACGTAGATGAGCCCTCTGCACGCGTACAGCGAGCCTGGCGGGGCGTCTGCTAGTGGTTGCGATGCCTTGAGCGGCAACAACGAGGCGCGCTCGCACGAGTCGCTGGTTCCGAGAATAAGATTCGGTGACATCACGACCATCAACGGCAGCTCTTCTCCACTGGAAGGCGACGACGACGACGCAGCGCTTGCAGTCATGTAGCGGTGGTGGGATTTTCTCGGGGCTTGGTGGCTTGAAGGCGGATTGCGTTGTGCGGTGGAGAGCGCGCTGAGCTGAGCTCGCCAAGGGGCTGGGGAAAGTGGCTGGAGGGCAGAGAAGGAGAAGGATCACAAGATACAGCAAAGTATGATATCCCTCCCTGTCTGTTTGGCTACAAACGTGAAACAGCGACTGCCGATACAGACAGAGCGGCCCAGCAACACCTTCTCAGCTTCTGCAGAAAGAAAGCACTGGCGGAAGAGAGAAAATCTCTTCCGAGATCTTTTCGAGTCCCCGCCGTCCCCGCAAGCACCTGCCGCCAAACAACGTGTGGTAGCGCGCGATACGTTCTTCGTACAGCACGGCAGGCTGATGCAAGTGAGACTTTGGAGGAGAGAGACCCTCTGTGTGGTGTCGTCAGCGGCGCTTTATCCTTTGGCCTCCGTCCTTCTGGAGAGAGCGACAGGTGAATGAATGGCTGCCTTCACATATGAGTCCTCTGGGCTGATGATACAATTCGTGAGTGATTGCTTGCGTCACGCCGAGACTCGTCGTCCGATGACATAATATCCTGATACGCCACGCAGGAATGATTGCTTCACGCTGGGACTCGCTGGCATCCGCCGGTGGTGAGGTCAAGTCAAGTGCTGGACTGACAAAAGGTTCTCTCCTAGTGGAAGAAAAAAAGAACAACGAAGAATGTGGAACAAGTGGGCGAGAGTGGAACCAACCAATACGGACAAATGACAAATGAGCAGCGTCTGTCCTTCGTCCGTTGGAACAAGCCCAACTGACTGACTGACTTGCACTGTCGGTCTCACCAGTTCACTAAACAATTGACAGGAAGGGATCCACACTCCGTGTGCCCAAGGTGGGTCGACTACAGTACTGTACTCTGCAACTGAGGTTTGTTTGGCTCCGTTCTATTGTGGCTTGGCTTCGCGCACTTGATCGATTCAAGAGGAGCCATTCACTTGTAGCCACAAGATCCAAAGATGCTCTCAGTTGCGAGCAGCATGGCCTGCCTGGGTCCACTGATCTGCTGGATCACGGACACTCACTGCTCTGTGGTGATACAAATGCAAATGAATGGATTGGAAAAGATCTATTTCAAAATACAAAATGCGAAGCGGGCGCTGCATCAAATTGCCAAAGAGCAAGTCAAAGCCGACACAACCTCCAAGAGACCCAGGGGGGTCATGTGTGTAAATGCCACACAGGGTCCATCCACAGAAAGATGCCTATTTGGCCTTGGACTTTCGCAGCGCGATCACCATGGCGCACGCGCAGATGATGATCGCGCCGATCACGCTCCAGTGGTTGATGTGCTCGCCCAGCAGCACAGCGTCCCAGATGAACACGCACACGACGTCCAGGTAGCGCATGACCGAGGCGATGCCCGCCTTCTCTAGCTGGAAGCCCTTGGTAAGCAGCATCTGGCCGATGCCCGTGAACAGACCACTGCCGATCACCGACATCCAGAGCCGCCACGTGTCTGGGATCACGAATTCCTATAGAAGCGAAGCAGAGAGAGTGACAATACACTGAGGATCAATACAACGTCAGCAGCGTGTTTCCATTCGCTGAGTTTGTTTGCACGTACCCGCTGGAAGATCGCGATCCAGAGCAGCGACATGACGATGCTGAAGAGCATGAAGTAGTGCACGATCACGAACGCGCTGATGCCCTGGAGCTTGCGCACCGAGATGAACACGAACGCCTGGCCGACCGCGCCGAGCAGCGCCGATCCGATCGCGATCCACGAGCCATCGGTTGCCGCAGTCGCGTGGTCGTAGCCAAAGATGAAACCCGGGCGAACGACGCAGATGAGACCCGCGAACGAGAGAACTGCGAAGAAGAAGCTCGGGAGGTCAATCTTCTCGCCCAGGAAGCACGCACCCTGATCATTCATTCCAAGTCATGTTAGTGTCATCATTTCTGTTAAGCGAGTTCAGTAGATACACGAGCAATACGTACGAAGAAGAACGTGATGACAGGACTCGTGAAGATGATCACACTCGCGTCGGCGAGCACCATCTGGGAGACTGCGTAGAACGCGAACGAGATCGACGAGAAGCCCGCGATGACGCGGTAGAGCATCATCATGCGGTCTTCTGGCTTCACATACAGCTTCTCGTTGTTGTACGCGATGAACGCCTATATTACCAGTAGCAACAACATTCCATACACACAAGTTAGAACCACGCATTCCATCCATCCAAGCCAGGGTGTTCCACAGGCGCACATTCACACATGCAACGACCGCAAAAGATTCGGACGTGTTCCCAACCAAAGCCACACAAACGTACATAGTTGAGGCAGAGCGCGACGGCCGAGCGCCAGAAGATCGCCTCCATGGACGTCATGGAGAATGTGTTGTATTTGAGGAACGTGGACATGAGGCTGAAGCACACAGCGGACGCGGCGACGCACGCGATGCCGAGCAGTTTGTGCGGCGGCTCGGCGGGGGCTTTGAGCGACGACTCCGTGGCGTTGATGTCATAGGTCGGCAGCGGCGACGAGCGCAGCACCGTGGTCGGCAGCAGTGGGTTGCTCTCCTTGGGACTCATCGTGGCTGCTTGCGAGAGCGAAAGTGGGGGAGGCCGGAATTCGGCGCGGTGTCAAAGCGATTCTGGCTTTGGAAAGCGAGCGATACAAAACGTGTGACAAGGAGGTCAAAATCGAGGAGCTCCGCAGAGTGATGGTCAAACTGACCTTTCGAAACCACCACTCTCGTCGTGATTGCCCAACCAGCAACGTAGTTTAACACTATATTATTGGCAGAAAATACAATAATGGGTGAGGAATGGAGCATTTGGATTCGCTGATATTTGTATACTTACTTCTGATTAGCTGAAAATCGTAAATTTCATTTTGATCTTCGCTGAAGGGTCAGGGTGAGGAATGAAATGCGGGAGCGTCACAGAAAGCTCCCCACGAGAACTTTATCGTGGCGAGCACCACCACCAACGATGGCAGGACGCAACGCAACGAGCAATTAAATTCCCATCACAGATACTAGATAACCCTTCGGACCCACGTTCGCTTCGTTTGCAACTGCACCCACCTATTGAGACATCGAGATGGTCAAGGTTGTTAAAACTGTTGCTCGGATCTCCGCGTTTTTCGCAGACTCGGGGCTTGGATGGAAACGAGCGAACTTGGAAGGAGGATTCGTCCAAGAACAAAACTTGCACAGCATGTGGAGTGATGATGATCGCATCCTCTGAATGTGGGCCATCCATCACCAACAAATCGCACATTGCAAGAGATTCTATCCCAATCTTGAGCTTACCGTATCTCATCCAAATACAAGCCCCTTTTACAAAATGCAACCCAGTATTTGTATAAACGAGACATGAAAAATAAAGAAAACATGGAAGAAATTCAGCGCGCAAAACAACTGGTACACTGTACCACCCTTTCCAAAAACCCACCATTTCAACGGAAAAAAGCTCAAAATTCACAAAACCGAATCTCCCCCTTTCGTGAAAAAGCAAGAAGCAACACACACAGCAATACAAATGCGTGGCGTCCCAGGAAGCGGCGGCGACGGCGGCGGCGCCCCCGACAGCGACCGCAAGCGCTCGCTGCGCTTCACACTAGAGACTGACATCGTGCTGCTACAGGAAGTGGGGCGCCGCAAGCCCTGGGCCTCGCCGCACGGCAAGATCCGCGACACGTGGGAGCAGATCGCGGCCGCCGTCACCGCGACGATCAACAACACGCGCGACGAGAGCGAGGCCGCGCGCGTGGACCATGGTGCGTCCAAGCGCCGCTACGACTCGCTCATGGAGGCGTTCGTCAAGGACGAGCTCAAGTCTATGCGCGCTAAGGGCTCGCCGGACCTCTACGTGCGACGGGAGGAGCTGCTCACGGACCTCAGTCTTCAGGTGATGTGGCATCCTTTGCTAATCTCGTAGGCTCGCTATAAGTGCTCATTTGTGTATGGCTCCTCTATACATGTGTGTGCGCATGCAGCTTTCGCAGCATCACGACCAGAAGCTGAAGGTAAAGAAGCAAGCGAACGGAGTCGCCGCAGCTGCAGCAGCAGGTGTGTCTGCGTCTGTGACGTCGTCGACGACGACATCATCGTCACCATCGCCGTCGTCGATGTTCTCAGGCTTAAAGCACCCTCGAAGTGAGCCAATTGCGGTGCTCCCAGACATTAAGCGCCAAGCGCCAGCTCGCGCGGACTTTGACCACTTGGACGAGCGCGACGTCTCTGGGAATCGACTGAAAGCGCGCGAGCTGGACCTCGCCGAGCGACGCCTGGAGCTCGACCGCGCGCGCTTCGAGAGCGAGCGGGAGGAGCGTTCGGCATTTGTCGCGTCCATGCAGGCAAACACGACGCTCCTGATGCGCCTCATCGACCGCCTCGAGCGACCGGGCGCAAACACCATCAGCAGAGACATCTAGTGCTCGAGGTTCTTACATACTGAGGTTCCTGACCGGCGAGCGTGTGAATAGCTACTGGAATGTATGCAAGACAGTCAGTCATCCGTGGGCGTCAGGCGACATCCCAAGAGCCTGACCCAGGACGAACTGACCAAGCGGTTTCCATGATTTTTGACAGGCATAACACAACTATCCAATTGATTTCTTATCTTGTGTTTGGCTTTTTCTATTGTAATTTTTCATGGAAAACTTTGCCGGTTTTCAACAACGACAAAAATGTCCATGGAGGTGTTATTTCTGGTCAAATACACGTTTATTTCTGTAAATATTCTCTCATTGGGAATCAGATCTGAATCGGCTTGTCAAAATGCGCACCCGCTTTTCGATGGCACATTTTCAGGAAGAACGCGGAAGAAGAACGGCGATCCACAGCAGCAGCTCGCTCTCCACTTCTCTCTTCACTCGCAGACACACTGACGCTCGCCATGGCTTCCTCTTCTGCTGTTGCTGCTCCTCTTGAAGGCTCTGGCAAGAAGCTCTTCGTGTTCGGCTTGGGCTTCTCTGCTGCGCGCGCCGCGCTCGCGTTCCACAAGAAAGGCTTTGAAGTTTCTGGCACTTCGCGCACGTACGAGTCGGCGCTGCAGTTGGCAGCGCAGCACCCCAATGCATTCCGTGCTGTCGATGGTGACGTGAATCGCAATGTGTTTGTGTTCGACGGCGCGCACTGGGACCCCGCGAATGACGTGAGTGTCGAGCAAGCGCTCGCGGGCGTGACGCACATCATCATCTCTGTGCCAACAGGACGAACGGATGGACAGGAAGATCCTGTGCTGTATGCACTGCGCGAACAGCTCCTCGCGAGTGTCAGTTGCTCGTTGCAGTGGCTCGGCTACCTCTCGACGATCGGCGTGTACGGTGAGACCCATGGCGTGGCGGTAGACGAGAGCGCACCGGTGCAGTCGTCGGTCAAGCGCAGCCAGATGCGCATCGTCGCCGAGAACTTGTGGCTCGAGACCGGACTGCCTGTGCACATTTTCCGCATCGCTGGAATCTACGGACCGGGTCGCGGGACGATCACGAAGGTGCGCAGCGGCACGGCCACGCGCATCCACATCCCCGGCCGCATGTTCAACCGCATCCACGTGGACGACATTGTCAACATCTTGCTGGCGTCTGCTGCGAAACCCAACTCTGGTGCGATCTACAACGTGTGCGACGATGAGCCCGCACCCGCCGACCAAGTGACTGCGTACGCGTGCGAGCTGCTGAACTTGCCGATGGTGCCGAGCCAGACGTGGGAAGAAGCCGAGGCCACGATGAGCGCGATGGCGAAAACGTTCTACGCCGAGAGCAAGATCACCAAGAACGACCGTATCAAGCACGAGCTGGGTGTGAAGCTCATCTATCCGTCGTATCGTGAAGGACTCTTGGCCCAGCTGCTAGAAGAAGAAGCCAGCAATGCGGAAGAGGCCAAACAGCTTGTTGATAGCGCCTACAACTCTGTCGAGACTGCTGGTGTGAAAAAGCTGGTCGTGCTCGTGAACATCGGATCGCTGCGACCAGAGCCGTACCTGGATTTGCGCCAGATCACCTTCCGACTGAGTCGATCGCTGCGCCTGCCAGTGGTGCCGTGCAGCTTCCGCTTCTCGAACCGCATTGATCCGGCCAAGCTCCACGGAATGGCCGCGAAGTCTTTCGAAATGGTGCTGACCTACCATTTAAACCTGTACGCGGACCATTCGACGGAGGTTATCGTGCTCCCGCTCTTCTTTGGCAACAGTAGCACGCTCACCGAGTTCTTCCCAGACGTGCTCACCAAGTGTTGGAGCAAATTCGCAGAAGTCCCAAGCAGACTGCCGTTGTCGTTTCGTCTTGGTGGCTGTCTCGTGGATATGACGAACCCAGCGGACGATCGCGTTGCAAAGATCCTCCATGAGAAAGTGACGGTGTTGACAGCGGATGTGCCACAGAGTGAAGATATCTCGGTCATTGTGCTGGACCACGGCACCCCAAACCACGAGGTCCACGAAGCCCGTGAACTTGTCGGAGACCAGCTGCGCACATTGTTGAAGAACCAGGATCAGGTGAAATTAGTCGGCACTGGCTGCATGGAGCGCCGTAAGGGACCAGAGTACGATTTCAACGATCCGCTGCTGGAAGTGGCGCTGGACCACTACAAGATCACCTCTGGCGTCGTGGTGATCGCGATCTTGTTCCTCTCGCAGGGCCGTCACGCCGGTGCAAACGGCGACATTGAAGAGATCCTGACTGGCGTCAAGGAGAAGTATCCAAATGTCGAGATCCGCATTACCGAGCCGCTTGGCACCCATGAGCTACTCTCGGAGTTGCTCCAGGATCGCTACTACCAAGCGCTGTCCAAGCCAACGCCAGAGTACGTGTTGACAACTACCGGTAGAACGACCAGCTCATAACCAAATTGTGAGAATAGTTTTGCAATCCATTACCCTGCCGCTGTCTGGTTGAGTCGCGAGGCAATCCGGTTCACCTCCACGCGCACCTGGTCGGGCAGCTCTCCGTGGTGTTTGCACGCGACGTCGATCGCTCGGACGAGCAGGATGCTGTCGGATTCGGCGCGAACAAGCTGGTTCTTGAGCGTCGCATTGTCTGCGCGCAATAGGCTCTGGCTGCTGTTGCTGTTGTCGCCCCCATTTTCATCCTTTTTGTAAAATGGTGCTTGCTCTTCTTGATTCTTTTGCGAACTGGACAACAACGCGGCTTGCAAACTCTTGGATCGCTGCTGTCGTCGGTACTGGGCAAACTCGTGCGTTGTCGTCTCGACCTCGCGCGTTTTCTCTGCGATCTCTTGCTCTTTCAACTCCACCAGCGCTTTGAATTTGCTCATTTTCCTCTTCCATAGCACGATCTGGCTCGAGACCTCCAGTTCACTGCGCTTGTGACTCTCCAGACGCTCGCGCACGCGGTCCAAAGCCTCTTGTACCTGGGCTTTCTCGATCACGAGGGCGTCGCGATCCTTGGAGACGCCGTGCAGCTTCTGCTCAAGTTGAGCAGCTCGGCGCTCGAGTGCGATGTAGTACTTGCGCCAGTTCTTGTTTTGCTATTACGAAACACAAAGTTGACAGATTGTTAGAAGGACTCGAAACCAGTTCCCATGGTATATTTTTCCATTTTCGTACCTTGAAGAGCCTGATGAACTTGGCGGGAACCCGAGCGCGTATTCGATCAGGACTGTTGCGCACGATCTCAAACAGTATTTGCTCCACTGGCAACGCAGTAGGAATAGAAAAGATGTCAGACAACTTTCATTTCGTGTTCATGCAGTGTGTGTCGGGTTCAGTCTTACCATTGAAGCAGCAGAGCTTGCCAAAGAGCTGGACCTGGTTGACTGCAAACGCCGCTTCCGAGTCTGTCAGCAGTGCTGTCGGGAGTGCGATCTGCAAAACTCCGTAGACTGATCCGTCCTGGGAGACTAACGCTGACGAGAAGAGCGCGATCTTGGGTTTGTTGCTCATCTCCATCGTCGTATTCCGTTTGGTTGATGATACACTGAAGGACGTGGTCACATGGGTACCTTGCCGCAGAGTTGAGAGTACAAACTGGTCCACCATCGCGTGGAAGCGCTGGTCGGCGCTGATGTCCTCGACAAACACAGTCGAGCAACTAGAGAGCGTGTAGCCGGCGATCCC
Source organism: Globisporangium emineosum (assembly GCA_023334195.1). Lineage (NCBI taxonomy): Eukaryota > Oomycota > Peronosporomycetes > Pythiales > Pythiaceae > Globisporangium > Globisporangium emineosum. The sequence goes on from JAASGK010000144.1 coordinate 18,540, forward strand.
AAGAGATGCTGGCACTTGGATCACTTTTGCGTCCTCGCGCTGCGTCCAGAGCTCATTGCTGCTCGGGTCGTGCAGAAACAGAATCGCTACATTGATAAATCAACAACAATGTTAGAATTTGGTTCTAGCCCAGAAGAGGAGCATTTTAAACCAATGGTCTTGCCAGAGCTGCCGTGAAGAATCTGTGGGAGCGTACTCGACACTTTCCCAAATAGCTCTTTCGTGCTCGTCACCTGCACGAGTTGTCTGAAGAGCGTCTGCAGACCCGGAAACGAGCTGTTGATTGCCGATCGCTCGTCTCTTGACTCGTTAGCTGCCTTGCTTATCTGCTCCTCCGACACTTCGATCTCCATACTGAGCCTCTTGAGTTTTGCTGCCAAGCTCTCATTCATGCTATTGAGCTCTTCGATAACGATGGAATGCTGTTGAAACTGATGCTTCGATGCAACACCTCGGCATTGCGAGAAGAAGCGGTGCATATTCCGCAGTCTCGAGGTGTACGCTTGCCAGCTCCACTTTGCGAGCAGCAGCGTCTTTCGGTTCAAACCCATCATTTTTGCTTCACGTTCAACAGCGTCTGTTATCAGCTTCAGTTGGTGCGAAACTTGAACAATTGCAGAGTGAGTTTGCAAAACGCGGAATGCGCCACACAATGTGAGCTTGGATTGATCCACTTGCACCCCCACTATCACGCAAAGTCGCATCAAGATCACTTTGACGCGCATCCGGAGTTTACAGTAGCTCTTCCAGGTACTCAAGACAGAGTACAGGCGTAGCTTTGCCATTCGCTGCTGGATGTTGTGAAGTCTCGATACACACACAGCCATTTTCTTCCAGCTGGCAAATGCAAACCCTCGCTGCTTGCGTTTCAACAATCGCTCGAGCCTCAATAACGACGCTTCCTGGTCGCAACACACTCGGGTTTGCGCTTTCCAGCGAGTGAACGCCACGAGAATCTGGCGAGCGATCATTTTCTGAATTGTGATTCGCCCGAGTGCTCGGGCTTGTTGGATTTTTCTCAGGTGCTGTTGTTGCAGCTGTGTAGCCCCCATACTCGAACTTGAGAGCAGTCCTTCAAGGTGAGAGATCTTCTGGTCGCTCTCCGATAAACTGGCTTGAACTTGCTGCACTTGGGTGTCTTTCGATGCAAGTTCGTGGCGCGCACTCTCGATTCGCTGCGCTTGAGCTGCATGGAGTTGACGTAGCTCTTTCAATACACTTGCGTGAATTTGGTTTCGCCAATTGGAAAGAGCGATACGCAAGTAGTGCACCTTCAAGTTCTTCTGTAGTGTCAAGAGGAGCGTTCTCTGGGTTTTCACTTGCGTTAAAACAAGTCTCCACTCTGCAAAGATGCTCTTCATTAGCTGTGTACTCTTTACAGCGAACCGTTTGCGTGCTTCGGCGTGTTTCGCTCTCTTTGAAGTTGAAAACGCGCACCACGAAGTAAACACGCGCTCGAGGTTCCACCCGTGTCTCCCCATGATAAACTCCATGATCCGTCGCTGCTTCTCTCGCTCTTGATTTTCTAAGGCTTTCCTTGTCGAGATAATGTGTCTCCACTTTGTGAATCCGTTGGTTATGCGCAGTCGGCGAGCGATTCGATCCAAACGAGGAACGAAAATGGTCAAACTGGTTGCCAAACGCACTTGCGCTCGCCATTCGCTAAAGGAGTTTCTCAGCATCTGCCTGGTTCTCCGAGTCGCAATGGCATTCAGCGTTGCTTTGAGCCTGAATAGCTCTTTCACGTGTTGACTCCACTTGTAGAAGATCTTCGCCTGCAATGTCTGAGCGAGTCGATCTCTGCGTGCTTCTGTTTTGATTCGTCTGAGCTTCCTGCTGCTCCAATTCCATTTCCAGGCTGAGAAATGGGAACCCAGTTTTCGTTTGTTGACGCCACAAACGAGTCGCTCAGCCATTTTCTTATCACATTTTGCATTGCTCACTCGCGTTTTCCAGACGCGAAAATGCTTCTCCAAAATGGACTCGCGCGACAGATTCTGGATTTTTGATGTGGAATCTGCCACCAGTTTCAGCGCATTTTCCAGTTTCTCTTGGTTTTCGCTGGACGAACGAGCCTTCGACGCCGCTTCTTCTCGGGTTTTGAGCAGCTCCGAGTCCAATTGCGCTCGTACCTCTCTCAAATATTCAATCTCTTGTCGCTGTTTGCGAAGATGCACTGCCTTCCATAACGTAAACGCACTCTCTTGGGCTTCGAAAGTGCGTCTCTCGATCCATTGACTGAGCCAATTGCGCTGTTCGCATTTTAGATAAGCGTGCGTTCTCAACTGAGCAAACGAAGAGCTCAATCTGTGCATCTTTTGCATGACGCCAAGCTTGACTTGTGCTCGTTTGCCACGCTTGATGTGATTTACAGATCGTCTCCACGTATCAAAGACCACGTGAAGCGAACAGCTTGTCCATCTGCTAAATACCTGTGACTGGATAGACATGAGCAGTTCTTTCCTCTTGGACTTCTGTTCCATGAAGTGTTCGTGGCGGCTGATCGCCGCCCACTTGAGGAACAGCTCTTTCATGCGAAGGCGCACCGAGTAGAGCCAAATGCGCTCCGCTGTTCTCCTGACGAGGAAACTGGTTCGCGCTTCTCGCTTCCACTGCTTCAGGACCTCTCGACACAGTCTCTGAAAGCTTCTTTGCTGGGACTGCGATTGAAAGTGGCGAACTGTCCGTGTGCTCTGCATGCGCTTCTTCCATGCGCCAAAGCTCTGGATCACGCGGTACTGATCCATGAACGACCGCAGCACCTTCACTGCTGAGTTAAGTAGCATGCGTTGCTTGCGAAGCTGGTTCCAGCCATTAAACACTGACGAAACACGTCGTTGCTCGGCTTTGTTGGTGAATTTCAGCACGATTTGCTGCTGCAATTTGGCTGCTGCGACCCGGTTCGCCCATTTTCGAAACCACTTGAGCTGGAGCTCGATCTTTTCTTTCTGAGCCGTCATGACCAGAAACGCGTGCGAGTATTTCTCCTGGCGTTGAGCTTCCATTTGGATCGCTTGTTTAAGCTGCAGCTGGAGGTTCTGGGTCGTCTCAGCATTGTCTGCGACCAAACACTGATGAACACTGTACAGCTGATCGATCTCTTGTTGCAGCTTAGCGATCTGATGTGCGTGCTCCTGATGAACCCGAGCAAGCATCTCCTGCTGGGTCTTGAGAACGATCTGCTTTTGCCACTTAATCCACGCAGACTGAAGCGAAGCAACACTGTAGTGTCGAAGCCACTTTGCGACCAGCTCTCGCTGACGCTGCTGCTCGAACACAAAGCGCTGCCAGTCGTTCAACACGCGCGAGAGTAGCCCATTACGCCATCGACTGAGTGTTCTCACTGCCAGTTGCTTGCTCATTTTCAGATTCTGGACCTTTTTACGCCAATGTAGTAAACACCTGCGCACCAAGATCGTGTCTGCTTTGGATTGTTCAAAGCACGTTTCCCAATTTCGCTGCACTTGAAGCTGCTTCTCAGACTGCTCGGCGACTAATATAGCATCGATGTGCTCTTTCCAGGTCATGAACACTGTCGAAAGCTCAAATCGGAGCAAAATATCACACAAAGTGTCGAGTCGAGTCCGCATTTTGAGTCGCTTCAACTTGAACGCTTTCCATCTCTCAAAGCAGGAGAAGACGTGTTTGTGATCCATTTGGAGGATCGCTTTCCTGGCTGTAGCTTCGCGCTGCTTCTTGCCGCTCAAATAGAGTTTCCATGCGTTTAGGCACTGCGACACACCGATGTGGCGCATCTTTGCTAGGAGATGGCTCACGATGTACTGGTATCGGCGCTGGTGCTGGACCACAACGTGCCACTTGTTCACGCTTCTGCGAACTTTGACGGTTTGGAGCTTGGATTGGACCCATTTGATGCGGTTTCTTCCGACCCGCTTGCTTGTCGATGCGGATTTCCACTCTTTCATGATAGACTGGAGCAGCTGACGGTCGTTCTGCTTCGCAAAGTACGATCCAATGCGCCTGAGCAGCTCTGCTTCAATGAAGTGCTTCTCGTGTACCTCGCTTTCTAGTTCCAATCTCTCTAGATCGTGCTTCGCAGCTAGTTGTCCGTTGTCTTGTTCAGCAGCCGCCAACTTGGATCTTGTAACCTCCAGCTCCGCCTCCAGAGCCACAATATGCTGATTTAATGCCAAGTGCCTTTGCTGAAACTCGGTGATGATTTGGTTCACAAACACATCTCTCGTCCATTTCTTCCACCCGACTCTCGTTTTGTGCTTCTCAACAACACGATTCAGTCGTTCGAGGCTCAGTCGATGGGAAACACGGAGTTGAGCGTCTTGTTTCCACTTTTCAAAGCAGATTCCAGTTGTTTTCTGAGCCCTTTGTCGTCGGAATGCTGCAATTTGGTCTCGAGCCTCTCGTTTCCGCTGAACCACGTACCACCACTCTGAAAACGTGCGTCTCACTGAGCTTTGGAGGAACTTCATGATGATTCTGGCTGCTTTGTGGTTGCGCTGGTGCTTCTCTTTCGTCTCAAACTGGTTCTGAATGGACTCTCTCGCGTGCTTCTCCGTCTCCTGTATTCTCTGGAGTGTAGTGTTCCTTATCCACTGTTTCCATGTGAATGCCAGTTGCCCAGAGTACCATCGCTGTAGCACAGTCACGACGGTCTTCTTGGCGTTTTCTGCCTGTTTGCGCTCCAGTCGCTGCACTTGGGACTGCAGCGTTTGCAGCGTCTGACTCTGCTCTTGCTGCAGGCGGTTGTAGAGTTGCTGCAGTTTGTTGTATCGCAGCCCGAGCTCTTCTTTCTCGTGCACGACCTTCTCGAGCGTCTCCTGGAGCGTCTGCACTGCGAGTGCCACGCGCTTCGCTCCGTTCGGGTCGAGCGCGTAGCGCACCTGGTACTTCTCAGAGAGCTCGCTGTATTGCGTCTTGTAGTCTTGTATTTGCGCTTCCGATTGTTTCCTATACTGCGTGTGTACGAGCTCGAGCTGCTCCTTCTCAACGCGTAGCAGCTGGATCTCTCTCCTAAGCTGTGCGTATCTCGATGTATCCTCATCGTCATCGTCATCGCCGCATTCTCCTCCATCACTGAGGCCATCGTACACTGGTTGATCGGTACTTTTCCGTGGACCCAATGGCAAGCGCCGCGGTTTGTGCGGCCACGCAGCAAGCAGCTCATTCTTCTGCTGCGTGAGCTCCTGCGCTTGGGCCTTGAGCGCGTCGTTCTCCTGCTGCAGCTGGACGTACGAATCGTAGAGCGACGTCACGCAGAGCGCCGACTTCCAGTTCGTGTTCAGGTCCTCTCCGCGCGCTGATGCTGCCTTCGTAGCTCTTGGCGGCGGGTCGCCCGCTGCCGCCCGCATTTCGGCTGCGAGCTCTTGTGCTTTTCGTGAATTTTGTATCATTTGGGGGATCATGAAAGGGCATGCTGAAGTGCCAACTTTTACTCCAGAATGATTGTCTTCGAAGGGAAACCATCAAATTAAAGAGTATTCGTACTTAGTAGGAAATATGCTGTTTTTGGCAACAGCAACCCAGCCAGTCTTTATTACGGACCGATCTGGAAAAATGGCTGAAGAAGAGGAAGTCGTCGAGCCGCTGCACCTCGATTTCGAGGACCGCGAGGTGTACCTCGCCAAGATCCCGGTATGTGTCTCGCATCTATAGACTCTGCGCTTCCTGCTGGCGAATGATTGGCTGCGAACAGAGCCCTGTAAGTGGAGATATGGGTCGTGGAAGGTAAATGTGCTAACGGCGGCTTTTGGGTTGGATGTGTGTAGACTGCGCTGGGAGTAGCATGGAAGAACGTGCAAGGTAAGAAGAAGACGGCGCGCCTCTGTATGTGACGAACCAAGTGGATGGAGAGTGGCTTACACGCTGCTATTGTATGTGTGTGTTGTATGGCGCATGCTATAGAGAGTGAGATGATGCTTGGCTCCATCAAGCTCGAGAAAGGAAGCAACCTCGGCAAGCGAAAGGTAACGAATCCCCGCCCCATACATTTGCTCTATTAAAATGGACAATTGAGTGTGTAGCTTATCTTGCCGCGATATGTGAATGGTGGTTGAAAATAGGGGCTGCTGACCGTGAACCAGGGCACGCTCGAGGACGGCATTCCGACCGAGTACCGCGTGGAGATCAGCGAGACGCCGCTGAAGCTCAAGGTGTTTTCGCAGGACGGCTCAGGACGCATGGCGATCGAAGGCACCGTGAAGAACAGCTGCACGATCATGGCGCAGCGCAACGACCAGTACAGCAAGATGTGCAAGCAGCGCCTGATCAAGTCGATGGTCAAAACGAGGTGAGTGTGTGATGATGCTCTCTCTCTACCCCAAGGGATCTTTTTGATTGATGAATGGTGACGCTGGTGTGTTTCGTAGAATTGTGCAGCCTCTGGAAGACTTGCCTCGTGTGAAGAAAGCGCGTATCCAGTTTACGATCGAAAAGGCGGACGCCGACGGTGAAGATGTACGAGCGCTTCCTGTTTGTTTGTTGGGAATACAGAGTGTGGGGAAATTATTTGATACTGATTGGGGTTGATTGGGATGAATCTGTCTGTAGGAGGCTGGCGACTCGAAGCTCAGCGACAAGATTGACAAGAAGGTCAAGATGAGCAAGGTACGATTGCTACGTAGTAATGCTGTATCTCTCGATGCCTCTTTAGAATTCGTGATAACTAACCCGCTTGCCTCTGTCAACAGGACGAGCTCAAGAACTTGGTGTTCCACCACTTTGAAGAGCGCGATTACTGGCCACTGAAGGAGCTCAACTACCACTGCCGCCAGCCAGAGGTACGTGTCGTTTGCTGTTTCTGCTCTGTGCTCTTGTCGCGAAAGTATCGCAGATTGAATCGTCCCGTCCTCATCTAAATTCTCGCTTCGGTAATGGATGTTGCCTGTTGTTGCGTTGTTACAGTCGTTCTTGAAGGAAGTGCTGAAGGAGATCTGCGTGTACCACCGCAAGGGGCCGAACAAGAGCTGCTACGAGCTCAAGCCCCAGTACAAGGATGGCAAGAACTAATGAAGAAGCCCCATAGTCAGTTCGATATCATCTTAATGTAGACGAGCAGCCAGTGGGTCAAAAGAGAGAGAAAGAGAAAAGAAGCACGTACGAATCGCAAAACAAGAAATAAGAATCGACAAACTAGGTGTATCTCTCACCATTCTCTCTGGTGTTTCGCTACCTCGTTGTGAGTCAGGAATGAATCCCAATGGGATTTGGTTCGCGTGGTGGTTGATGATGGCGGCTGTGTTGTTAACCCAAATGACAGCAAGCAAGCGTCAACGAAATAGTATTGAAGTGTTTGCAAAGTTGTTTTTATAAGTGAACTCGCGCATGAACGATGGGAATCATCCTCCCCGTCTATTCTTCTTGCTGATGGATGGATCCATGATAATACTGTAATCCTTGCTCACTTCATGTGAAACATGCGATCTTTCACTTGGTGGTTTGCAGACGAACAAAACTTTAGCAAGCAGCCTAAAGCAGCCTGTGGGCTCGGTACGGTACCTCGCAAGTGAGCCAGTCGAGTGAGTCATGGCGAGTTGATTCTCCCAGTAGTGTAGTTGATGATGGCGGTTGTGTTATTAAACAAATGCAGTAGTGTGCACTTGTCGATAGGTGGGGTGGAGTGTACCCCCCGTCTTTTCTATACAAACAATCCTCCGTCGCTATCATGTGACATCAGTCGTTGTTGGTTCTTGCGCGACACGAGCGACTCAGTGGCGAGCTTCCTTTGTGAAGTTCTTCTTCTTGGAGCATCTGATCTTCTTTTTTGAGCCCGTCCGTCCCTCCCTCCCTCTCCCTTTCGCGAGCCTACCATAATCTTCATCAACTGACTGGACTGACTGGACGGACAGAGGTGGACGCTTTTTTGTTGTTGAGAGGTATCAACGCTGGACAACTTTGTTGCTCTGTACCTATCAGTCGATGATGGGATCCAATCATCTGATTTGCTGATTAAAGAGCTGATGGAAGGGAAGGCCGGTCTCAGCAAACACACCGAAAAGCTGCCAATAAACGAAGCAATGAACATGTAAGTCAAGCGATCGATCACCTTGAAAGGCATGTCGATGGAAAAGCGTCGTGGACCTCTTTACAAGACCACGTTTGGATGTGTCTTGAATAGAGGTGAAGATCCAGAAACGAAAGAATTTGTGAGCATCCCGAATGTTCCGCGTTTTTTGAATTCGTAAAACCTCGTTTTCTTTTAGGAAAAACCTCTCGATAAACCAATTAAACCTCAGTCAAACATCAAGGTTTCTCAAATGTATGGGTTTCTGTATGCAGAGCATTGAGTGAGGGCGCGCGAGAGCTTTCATGCCTGGGAATGCACGTGTGGGCGAATAGGAAGAAGCAGAGCAGCCAATTAATCCGAGAGACGCGCGATGGCGGACGACGACGGCAGCAGTGCGGCGACTGCGCCTGTTGCGCAGCAGCAGCAGCAAGAGGAGGAGAGCGACCAGCAGCCTCAGTCGCAGCCTCAACAGTCGCAAGAGCCACACGACGACGGAGACGCGAGCGCGAGGACAACGAAGCAGGACGGAGAAGGAGAACATGCAGCGCAAGATGATGACGACAGCAATGATGATGACAGTAATGCTTCCAATGGAGACGACGGGGGCGCAGTAGCTCGTGGTGGTGAAGGACAAGCAGCTGGAGCAGCGGACCTAGTGAAGAACGGAGCCGAAAGCTCAGAGGAAAAGCAAGAGCCAAAGGGGAATAATGTGACGACAGTTGGAGAGCAGCGACAGAAGGAAGAGGAGGACACGACGTCGAAGATCGAGGAAGAACAGACTGCTGCAGGTGGCGATGCGAATGCGAATGAGCAGGTGAAAGGGCATGCAGAAGCTGCTGCATCGAGTGGTTCTGTAGCAGCCCCGCTCTCGGTTGATACGACAGTGAATGGAGTCACGACACACCTGCCCCACGCGGGTGCGAGTAGAACCCCGGGTGGGGTGCATCCAATGTACCCGAGCTTCCCCGTGACTGGCATGGCGGCTGGGAATGGTCAGCAGCAGCAGCCGCAGGGTGTCGTGTCGCCAAACCACCAGCTTCAGTTTCCGTACGCGTCATCGAATTTCGTTGCCCCAATGCCGACGCCGATACGCCCACTGCATGGCGATCCTCGAGCCATGACGCAGCAAGCGGTAGTGGCGAATGGAAGAGCGGACGGTGAGAATTCTGACAGAGAGCCTGGAGCGAGCAGCAACCCAGAGAGTACCCCAACAATCCCGTATCCGGTGCCAACATCGCGAATGTTTCAAAACCAAACGGACTCCCCATCGTTTTACAACACAGCGCAAGATGGGCCGCCTGTTGGCCCGAACAGAGCTGACCCGAATTTCCAGAAGCCCTGGGATGCCACTGCGAACGTCGCTCCTGTCATGAACGAGCCAGGTTGGAACACACTCCAACCGCCTGCTGTCAACCCTCAGGTAGATCCTACGCGAGTGGAAGTCAACGAGGTATGTGAATCAGTAAGCATTGCGTCGTTACAAAGTGTACCCATTTCTAATGTGTCGATTTTTGTGTTTACGTTTGTAGCCATCAGTTGTGCCAGATCCAAAGTTGCCGCCACCTCCATTTGCTGCGAACACACTGGTTGCACAGCAGATCGACGACAGCGTGTACGGCATCGCCCAGGAAAACCTCTCTCTTATGATGTCGTACGCAAAGAATGTCGCGACACCAGCTCAAGCGACTGCGATGGCTGTCGATGTCCTGCGAGCGACTGTGACCAACGAAAACGGTGCGCACGGATGGAAGGATTCGTATCAGCAAGACGAGTACGAAGTGTTGTTGCAGAAAGGGTCGATTGGTTTGTGCATGAATATGAGCGTCCGAATGGGTTCAGTGACTGTGACAAGTTTCCGGAGACCAGAAGGTGGTATCATCGGCCCAGCCGAGGCGAGTGGAATGATTACCATTGGAGACGAGCTCGTCGCTGTCGACGGCTATCTGGTTCAGACCCAAGAAGACTTTGCTCGAGTGGTGTCGCGTCTCAAGTCACTGCGTCCTGTTTTGTTGCGATTTCGGCGTCCGAGTGGAGCGAGGCTTGTCGGTAGAAATACCGATGTCAACGGCTACCGGAGTGGGCTTCGTTCGTCGATGAATAGCTTCGACAACCCGGAGCTGTTCACTGCGGGGATGTGGAATATGGGTGTGCGATACATCTCTCCCAACCAATGGGCAGCTGAACTCCACGTCGACGGCGGTGGAATTCGTCGCTTGGGAGTCTACGCAACGGAGAAAGAGGCAGCGATGGCTTACAACCGGTACATTCACCAGACGTACGGTAACAGCGCGATCAAGTTTATGAATCCAGCAGGAAACATATCTTCGTCGGCTGGAATGGCATCGCAGCACCCAGGGATTTCTGTTGCGGTGTCGAATGTTCGCGACGTGAAGCCGATCCAGCGTCCCGTGAGAAGGACATCGCTAGGTGCCGCCTTCACGATCGAGCAAAAAGAGCAGTTGCGTGCACAAATTATGGTGTTCAAGTTTGCGTCGACAGGCTCTGCCATTCCAAACGAGTTGCTCAGTCGAGCGCTGAAGTCGAATGCGCACGGTCACATCCAGCAAAGAGCGGACCCAAAGAAACGCAAAACGTTTTCTGCGCACACTGTCACCAAGCCAGTGAAAAAGAAGACGAAGAAAGGAGGTCGCGGCAAGAAGAAACAGTTTTCTGACGAAGATGACGAGAGCGAATCCGACGATAACTTCGCTGCACCCGCCGTGCCGAAAGAAGTGAAGCCGACTCGCCGATCCGGAAGAAATGCTGGAAAAGCGAAGAAGAATTATGTGAAAGAAGAGGACGACGATGAGTTTGAACTCAGCGATGACGAGAAGCCCCAGAAGCCAGTGCAAGCAGCGACGAAGAAGGGTCCTCAAATTGACAAGATCATCAGTATCCGCTTCTATAAAGAGAGTGTTGATGATGACGAAGTCACGATGCAGTTCCTGATCAAGTGGAAAGATGTGTCGTATCTCCACGTCAACTGGCTGAACGTGTCGCAAATTGAGCATTTTGGTCATCATTCGATCATGAGAATGCGTCGATACCTCCAGAAGAACAGTCGCGTGGTGGAAAACGCTCGAGAGAATGTTGTCGTTGGAGAAGAGAAGGACTACAGCTCGTATTTCAGTGACGCGTATGTTGAAGTGGACCGGATCCTGGGAATGAAGGAAGTCGAAGAACCTGAACAAGTGAGTCCGTTCAACAACCACGGTGCGGGCAACGATGACGAAGACGCAAAGCCAACAATAAAAAAGGGAAAGAAGTACTTGGTCAAGTGGCGAGACTTGAGTTACGTTGACTGCAGCTGGGAATGGGAGGAAGACCTCACTGATGATCGCAAGATTGCCGCGTTCCATCGCTACAACCACCCACCAATCATCAATGGTGCCCATCCTGCGATGTTCAGCGATGTTCGACCGGAATCAACTACCTGGGCGAAATACCAGGAGTCTCCGGTATACAACAGCCAGAATGTACTCCGACCATATCAACTGGAAGGACTCAACTGGATGGTGTTTTGTTGGTACAACCGTCGAAACTGCATCCTTGCAGATGAGATGGGTCTCGGCAAAACTGTGCAAGCAACTGCGATTTTAGAGCACTTGCGACAACGCGAACACATCCGAGGACCATTCCTGGTGGTGGCACCACTCGCTACGCTTGGAAACTGGAAGAGAGAAATCGAGACCTGGACGTCGATGAATTGCGTTGTGTACCACGACTCGGAGGGCGGAGCAGACATTCGCACTTTCATTCGTGAGCAAGAGTTCTACTACGCATCCGACATCTACAAGAAGCGTGGTATCTACAAGTTCAACGTGCTCGTGACATCGTACCAGACGCTGATGGCCGACGCTGAGTACTTAGACACGATCCACTGGCGCTATGTCGTCATTGATGAAGCACACAAGCTGAAGAATCGAGAAGCAAAGCTACTCCAGTCGCTCAGTAACTTTCACTGGGATTCGTGCCTTCTGATGACTGGTACTCCGCTGCAAAACGGTGTTTTCGAGCTCTGGTGTTTGCTGAACTTTATCGAGCCTGAGAAATTCCCGAGTCAGCAAGAGTTTTACGATGAGTATGGAGATTTGAACACTGCAGAGCAAGTTGCGCGCTTGCACGAGCAGTTGCGTCCGTACATGCTGCGCCGTGTGAAGGAAGATGTCGAGAAGAGTATCCCGCCGAAAGAAGAAACGATCATCGATGTGGAGCTGACAACTCTTCAGAAGAAGTACTACCGCGCCATCTTTGAGCGTAATCGCTCGTTCCTGAACATGGGAGCAACCGGAACTGTGGCAAATCTTGTGAACGTTGAAATGGAACTTCGCAAGTGCTGCAACCACCCTTTTTTGATCCGAGGTGTTGAAGAGAAAGAGTGCGCGCGCTTCGACGACCAGCAGCGAACCAAGATCCTGATCCAAGCAAGCGGGAAAACGGTGCTGCTTGACAAGCTTATGACCAAGTTCAAGGCTGAGAAGAAGAAGATTCTGATCTTTTCGCAATTTAAGATCATGCTCGATATCATCGAAGATCTGTGCCAGTTGCGTGGCTACAACATTGAGCGATTGGACGGATCTGTTCGAGGCAACTCTCGACAGGCTGCGATCGACCGTTTCAACACCCCTGATTCTGACACATTCGCTTTCTTGTTGAGTACACGCGCTGGTGGTGTCGGCATCAACCTTATTGCGGCATCGGTGGTGATTCTGTTTGACAGCGATTGGAACCCTCAGAACGACTTGCAAGCTGTCGCGCGATGCCATCGTATTGGTCAAACCCAGTCGGTGAACATTTATCGGTTGGTGACGAAGAAGACATACGAAGCCCAGATGTTCGATATTGCGTCCAAGAAGCTCGGAATGCACCATGCAGTGTTCGAAACTGGTGGTGTTCGCAACGAGTTTGATGGCGAAGATGACGACAATGGCAACATGATGTCGCTCATGTCTCTGGACCGTGAAAAAGTGGAGATGATGATTCGATACGGTGCGTACGCGATTATGGGTGAAGATGACGAACAAGACCCCGAGAACCGCGCGATCAACGAGCTTGATATCGACAAGCTGCTTTCCTCGAGTCGTACTATTCGGTACGATCCCACGCGTGGAGAAAATGCTGAAGGTGGAGAGGAAGGAGCCGAAGGTGAAGACGGACAGAAACCAACTGTGTCCCAAAGCAGTGCGCTTTCGTTTTCGAAGGCGTCTTTCACAGCAGAATCCTCCGATAGCACGATCGATTTCAATGACGAGCAGTTCTGGGAGAAAGTGCTCGGCCCGAAGCCTGTGCAGCTGTTGATGACGAAAGTGCAAGAAAATTGGCTTTCTTCTGCCTCGAAAGACGAAATCAACGTCTTTTTGACTGAACTTCGAGAGCTTGCGCGTGCAGTTGTCCAAGAGCGACAGCGAGGTGGTTCGCTTGCGGATGCGGATCAGGTGATGTCGATCTTGATTGAGCTGAAGGTCACCGGACCCATCGTGAAGGGTGGTGTGAATGTGCGAAGTGTGGCAAGCGAATGGTTGGATGTGATTGAGCGACCGAAGCGACGAAGAAACCAGGAAGCCGAGAGCGAGTTGATGTACTTGGATTTCTTGGACGGCAAGAAAGAAGTGTCGCTGCAATCTTCAAAGAAGAAGAAATCTGCCACCAGGGGACGCAAGCCGAACAAAGCAAACGGAGAGAGACGAGGGCGGAAGCCGGCGTATTGTAGCGAAGATGAAGGGGATCTCGACGATGACGACATTGCTCCTGCGCGAAAATTGAAGAAAACACAACAACGCAAGTCCTTGGGCGGAGATTCGGTCACGGGAATTCGTATTGGACTGAAGCGAGTCCAGAAATCCGAGCCCTTTACGATCCAGAAAATCGAAAGCACCCGGCGAAAGGTCCAGAAACAGCTTCCATCGGTTGAACAACTCACCGCTATGGCGACACCTACAAAGTCAGGTACGAGGTCGAGAAGCTCCGATGCTCGAGATGACGAAAACGACCATGCTTCAAGCGATTCGGACGATTCTCAAGCAGAAAATGCGAAACGCGTTGAAGAAGAGGAAGAAGAAGAGGAGGAGGAAGAAGAGGAGGAAGAGGAGGAAGAAGAAGAGGAGGACGAAGAAGAGGAAGAAGAGGAGGAGGAAGAAGAAGACGACGGGACTCCACAGAAAAAGAAACGAGGACGACCAGGAAAGAAACGAGGTCGAAAGCCTCGAAAAGTGTCCGTCGACCCCGAAGTGGATGAAGAAATGTGGTGTCGCGTGTGCTTCAGCGACCAGGGTTTCCTCGACGATCCGATCGTCCAGTGTGAGAAATGCGACGTTGCAGTCCACAAGTACTGCTACGGCATCGAAAACGTACCGGAGGGCGATTCGCCGTGGTATTGCGACTCGTGTGCTGAGACTTCCACCCCCTCGGCTGAGCTGGTATGTTGCATATGATGATCTGATTGGTGATAGCATCGCTATTGTTTTTGGATTACGCTCTGACTAACATGTTTTCCTTTTTCTCATTAACCTTCAGGCATGCGCGCTCTGTCCTTTGAAACGTCCAAGCTGTGCGTTCAAGAAGACATGCGAGGGCGAGTGGGCTCACGTCGTGTGTGCGCTGTGGGCGCCTGGCGTCCAGTTCACCGACGTGGAGCGTATGAGCGGCGTGAAGAACGTCGCGGAGGCCGTCGAGGAGATGAAGGGGCCAGCGTGCGCGGTTTGCAAAGAGAAGGACGGCTGCATCAAGTGCTTCCGAGGCGCGTGCCTCACGTACTTCCACCCGCTCTGTGGTCGGGAGACCAAGGGCGACTACGACATGTTTATGAACGAAGGCGGCCAGCTTCGCGCGTTCTGCCCCAAGCATCGCTCCAGAGCTAGACGAATGATTTAAATGTGCGCAGGTGAAGACATGGACGAAGAAGAAAGAGAGAGAGGTTGAGAGACAACAAGACTCTACACAATACATGGATACAGAGGTTTGTATTTTTGTTTTGATTCAATCACAAGAGTGTGGGCTTGCAACACTTGCTATCTTATCAGCAACAATGGCGAGCGTCAGTCACACCAGGTGAGTCCAAAACCAGTTCTCCAAATTCTGCCACAAAATTTGAGCCATTGGCCCATTTAGTTGGTTCCTTCGCTATGTATCGTACCGCTATGATCTTTGATCATAACAACTCGAACTCGCGGATTGCTCGCTCCATTTGGGAATCGAACTGGGAGATCCACGACTGATCCAGGAATCGGTTCGACTTCTTTGACCACTCGAGGTCTTCCAGGCTCCTGCAAAGCTGGTGGAGGTAGATCATTCCGTTCGCGTTTGCAGCAGAGACAGCTGCAGTTGAGGCCGCCGACGAGGAAGAAGACGCTGCAGACGATGACGATGAAGACGATGGTGATGCTTGGGCTGTTGAACGAGAGGCTCCTGCTGTTGATGACAACGATGACGATGAAGTCGAATTGCCCACAGTGAGCGCCTTCTCAATGAGCGCGTCGACCAGCAGATCGTCTACCCCCGGGATATCTAACCGGAGAAGAATCGAGCGCATCTGGGAGACACTTAACGCCCCGATATCACCGACGTCGGCAGATTTGAACTCGTCGCAGATGCGCTGCCGGTGCTTGATGAAAGCGCTGTATTTGCCCGACGCCTTGCTCTCAATGGGGGCCTTTTTCGGATGGTTGAGCTCTTTTCGGAGCTGCTCTCGCTGCGCTTCGTTGCGCCGTGCGACGCGCACGAGCTCCTCAAACTCGTCAATATCGATCGACCCGTCGCCATCTTTGTCGATGTAGTTGATGAAATCCTGCCCTTGCTCCACCGTCAGCTGGATCTCCATCTGCGAGAGCGTGTCGATCATCTCCTGCGGTGAAATGCTTCCATTGCCGTCAGCGTCACAGAAGCGAAAGAGATCGATGACGCGCAGGTGCTTGCGCTTCATATACCCGTCGATGCGCCGCACGATCTCGCGGAAGAGTGTGAGTTTCTCCTGCGTCTTTTGGTCGGTCGTCTGGTAAGTGCCAGCAAAAGCCGCATCAAGCACTCTGTCGCCTGTAGTCGACGCAGACGCTGCGTTATTCGACCCCCAGCCATGAAAAGAGACCATACTCGCTCCGCGTGCGAGAGGTACAGGTCGACTTGTGGTAGGATTTGAGGTACCCGTGCCCATTGCTGTCGTCGTTGATGTCGGAGTACCTGCTGGCTGGAGCTGCTGACTCTTGCTCTTTCCCAGGGTTTCGATTCCAGGTGACGCGGTTGCTTTCTGGGGAAGAAGGCGTTTCTTCTTGACTGTCATCGGAGCAAGCGATTTCGTGCCTGGGATGCTCAGCTTGGGGAAGTTTAGCAGATGCGGAGGCTGGAAGCTAATAGAGCAAGGAGGTACAGCTAACGATGTTTAGCTCAAGGTTGTCAAAACAATACCATTCGACCATTTCAGGCAACTTACACCACGTTGTTGTTACTGGTGGAGGCTCGAGACCCAGTCGCATCAGCTGGCAAAGCGTCGAGCGTCGACTTTTTCAGAGAAGCCACGAGTGGTGGTGTAGCGGCTTTCCCCATACCACTAGCAGCAGTGTGCCTAGGGAGTGGCTCCTGGCCGAATGCGAGCATTTTCTTGAGTGACGCCTGCCAGGGCTTCTCATCGTCGTTGTTGTTAGCGTCATGTTCATGCTCTGGTAATTCTGCTGAAGTAGTCATCATGTCACCACTGTAACTACTCAGTCTTGATAGAGATGGCTCTAATTTATCCCTTCGAAAGGACGACTGGGTGCTTGAAAGTTCAGACGATGAGCTGTCGCATTGAAAGCGCTGTGATTGCGACCGGGACAGCCCCGGCTTGATGCGTTTCGGTGTCAGCAGCACCGAGGAATCCCGTGATGAGACCCGTTTGATCAACTTTGGCTTGAGTTGCTGCGGCGTCTCGAGCTTGATCAGCGGCAGTGACAGATCAGGGAGTCCTGTGAGCGAGATGTCGGCATCGTCAGCGGCGGCGTTCTTCGTGGTCATCCGCTCGCGCAGGAGGCTGAGCCGCTGGGACTCCTCCAAAATGATCTTCATCTCAATCTCATCTAATATATTGAAAGAATAGCAACATGAGCCAAAAAAGTTAGGCGAGATTCAGTGGGCTCGCACAGAGAGCAAAAAGGGATAATAAGAAACATACCGACTTCGTCGCGCGCGCCAGGGTCTTGTTCGTACCCGAGCACGTAGACCTTGGCGCTGACCTCTTTGATGACGCCGTCATAGACCCGACCGTCTGCGAACTCCTTGAGAAACCTCGTGCCTTGCGCCATCGCCACTGGAGGAAGGGGAAACGACCCGCGAAGGCCGTTGTGTTGCAGCACCTTCCGCTTCCCAGTCCGGCGCTTGATGAACGAGCGCACGATCGCCTGGATCAGTAGCAGTCCCTTCCGGAACGAGACACCCGAAGTGTACAGCTGGGCGTCGCCTTTGGAGATCACGTCCTGAGCCGCCGCGTCTTTCGCTTCGCGGTCGGGGGACTTGCAGACTTCGCACAGCTGGAGCAGAAACTCGTGCGTGTCCTCGACGGCGACCCCCGCGAGTACTTTGATGGGGCTTACGAGCAGCAGACACGAGATGCGCTTGCTGTTGATGTTCGCCATCGCGAACGTCACGAACGCGATCGCTCGAGTCAGGAACGCCGCCTATCAGTCCGACACACACACACACCAAAGGGCTTGTGTTAGAATTGGTGGTGAGCCCATTGCAGCCATTTATTTGTACACTCACTTTGTCTTCTTTCGTGACGAGGTCCGCGAACTCGAGCTGCTGGTATGTGAAAATGTCATAGTCCGCGAGCGTCTCGACCAGTAGCTTGTGTAAAAATGTGAACGGTGGCCGCTGCAGCACTTTCCGACTCAGCGCCGTGGTCTGCACGACCGTGAGCAGCGCCTGGTACGTCTTCTCCACAAGCGCGTCTGACATGCTCATCTTCGCTGCTCAAACATCCATCCACTTAGAACATCAGCACTCGAGACTCCAGTTGGCTTTAGAAGGTGCTACGAGGTAAGTCGTGGGGGCTGTTTATTTTAGAGAGGGCATGGCTCACCTTTCGCCATCGTTTCAAGACCAATTTTAGAGAACGAAGCAACAGTCTCAAGGCACTCTCTCTCTCTCACTCCGTCACTTCAGCACCATGGTAGGAAGCTTGATCACCTTGTTAACTTGGGCGGCGTACATCGATCTAGATGAACGGTCGTCTGTGCTCGTCTGGTCGGCGCTGCTGGGCCTGCATGCGCTGGAGACTCGCCTGCGTTGGCGCCAACAATGTGCTGCGCTTCGTTTTTGTAGAGCTCGCGCCTGCGCTGGTCGGTCTTACAGCTTGCGTTGTGGTTGTGGGTGGACCCTGCGATTTCGATCGTATCCGTCTCGCACGTGATGGGTTCGTTGCTGAGATAGTATCTGGTTGGTGGTGATCCCGCCGACTGAGCCGAGCACTTGGCTGCGCCATCACCGTGTACGGATGCGGCGAGTGCACTTTCTGCAGCAAACTGTCAAAGTCCGCATACGTGAACCCACTGGCAGCAGGGTGTGTACGAGGCCGTTGTGTCGTGCCAGAGTGCAGCGTCGAGCGTGTCGTCGTGGCGGCGACGGGTGCGCGATGACTGAACCGTTGGTGATCTTGTGTGGATGCTCGTGGATTGGACGGACGAGGACGCTGCTGGTTCACGAGCGAGTCCAGAATGTCGTACTCTGGTTGCTGGTATTGTGGAGTCGCGTACCTGGATCGGGCATCGTGAGCCACATCGCTGGTTGGATAATTGGTTGAGCTTTGCTTCTTTCTCACTATTTGTCGTGCTGATGTGGCTTCTTTGCTCTTGAGCGCAGCAGCAGGTAGTCCGGCTTCTGTTGTTCTCCTAGGCTTCTGCATTTGCTGCTGGGCTTGAGCCTGTTGCTGGTTGAGCTGCAGCTGCTGCAGCAATTTCTTCTGTCGCACGCGGATTTTCTCGGACAAGTCGAGCGATTCCTGCAGCGACTCGCAATGCGCCTTGAGTTTCTCGAGCGCCTCTCTCGCTTTCATGGCTTCGTCGTACTTCTTCTCGGTTGTCGTCAGCGTTCGCTTCATCTGAACACATAAAAAGTGATGAGCATGCATGAAACCTGAAGGAATACACTGCTGGAGGGACGTTCTCACCTTCTCGAGCTCAAACCTGAGTTGATCGCGCTCCGTGGTCACTTTATGGAGCTCGCGCATTGTGCTGACGCTCACGTGGCTCGACATGCGCCCTTTCGTCGGTGTGGTCGAGTGCTCGCTGAGGTCTGCATTTCAACACAACAAATACCCACAAATTAACTGTTAGCAAAGGCGTCGTGCAAAATAATGGGTGCGCAGTAGATACTCAAGGCACTCACTGGATCGAACGGTGCGCGGCTTATCGGGTCGTGTCTTCTTGACCTTCACCACGGGGGATGGTGGCTTTACCATTTTCCGTTGCATCTGCTGCGGCTGCGTCTGCATAGACAGTCGGTCTTCTCTATTGACGCGCTCCGAGTTGAGCGGGATCTCTGATAGCGGGGCTGGCGGTGGTGTGATCTTATCAGTC
This sequence comes from Globisporangium emineosum, assembly GCA_023334195.1. Taxonomy (NCBI): domain Eukaryota; phylum Oomycota; class Peronosporomycetes; order Pythiales; family Pythiaceae; genus Globisporangium; species Globisporangium emineosum. The sequence goes on from JAASGK010000144.1 coordinate 38,061, forward strand.
GACAGATACCCAGTCGAGTTGCTCCGGTTCGAGCTGGAGCGCAGCTTGAGCGTCAGACTCGCGACGTCCTTCTGCAGCTCCTCCAGCCGCTTCTCCAGGCGATTCCTCCTTCTGTACTGCGACTGCGCAAACTCCGCCGCGGTTTGGTACTGCTGGTCTCCGTCGCTCGTGTGCGCCGTCGAGTGATTATTCGCTGGGGCGTGCGTGACTGGAGGACGTCTCGCGGCTCTCGTGTCTGGCTCGGGAGTCTTAAAGCCGTGTGCAGCGTCATCATCACCAGCAACTCCTTCTACGTGTTGTCTGTACATCTTGGGCTGTCTGCTGTGTTGGATTTGCGCAGGCGGCGTCTCCTGGTAGTGCCAATCATACTCCTGTCGCTGGTGCGTTGTGTGCTGTTTATCGTGCTGGTCCGGAGTCATGAATGCGTCCGCATTGGACGATGCCTGATAGCTCCACGGATAGCTCTCGTCCGTGCGCATCTGTCGGTCGGCAGTGCGCTGGTCGTTCTCGTCGCTAGCACCAGCAAATCGCCGCGCAGAGCGTGCATCCTTCGCAGCTTTCGGCATTTTCCAGCTTTCTTTTGAAGCTCTGTTCCAATATCCAAAGCGCGCGCTTTTTGAGTGGCTAAAAAAATCAATGCGCTCACCTTCACGTCACATTCAAGCAACATATTAGATAACATCATCATTCCATCAACATAAAGTTGTGGCACACTCGTCCAACATTTGCGAGGGTCATATCACCGTGGACTACTAAATAACTACAATTGTTCCCTTTTACCGGTATACAGATGCCACTCCCAATAAGTTACATCAAAATTGGCGCAAATCGATATACATTTTGAGAGGCAATGCAAATTATGGGAATATAAATTGTCGAAGGTATTGTGTAAAACTTGTATGGTTTGAAATGGATTCACTTA
>JAASGK010000145.1:0-38975 GCA_023334195.1 Globisporangium emineosum
CCCCCCCCCCCCCCCACTCGACTAAGTTGAGCGGCGTCTGGTGTCACTTCAAAACTGGACGCGTCCGCCTCAGACCAAACAGAGACAGCGTCTGATGTACGACGAGAGCAGCGAGGCGATATTCCGCCACAAGGCGAGGGCCAAGTCCTGGGCCTACGACACGACCGCGCACGACCTGCGGCTGCTCCCGGTGCTCTACGCGCCGGACGCGCCGTCTTCGTCCAGCGACTCGACGTCCAGCTCCGTTTCCGGTCCATCGTCGCCCTCGCCTTTATCGTTGACCGCACCGCCGCCGCAGATGTTCCACTGCCCCGAGCACGACTGCTTCCGCAAGTTCAACCGCCGCTACACGCTGATCGAGCACCTGAAGACCCACACGGGCGAGAAGCCGCACGTCTGTCCCGCGGCCGGATGCCGCAAGCGCTTCACGACGTCGGGCAATCTCTCGCGACACAAGCGCCTCCACGGCTTCATCAAGCCGCTCGAGTGTCCCGTCGAAGGCTGCATGAGCACGTTTCCGAGCAACAACAAGCTCGAGAAGCACATGAAGTACCATTTGGGCAGCCCCGTGCACGTGTGCAAGATCGGCACGTGCGGCAAGACGTTCAGCACCATGGGCAACTTGAACCGCCACGTCAAGCACCAGCACAACCTCGAGGTTCACGAGACCGAGTCGAGTCGCGGCAGCTTTAGCGGGGCAAGCAGTTGCAGCGGTCGTGGGTCGTTCGCCTCGGAGTTCCAGTTCCAGAGCCCGACGGCCGCGGACGACGTGTATTACGCCAGCAACACCCCAAGAGGGAAGCTGGTCAGGTCGCCGTCATCATTTCCATCCACCACTGGTGCTGGTTCTTCTGGCATTTCATTCCCGCGCATCTACCCCGCGAGCGTGCACGCGAACGGCAACCCCGAGCGCGTGTGGAGCTCCGAGACGCTCCTGGACTCGCTCACCACCATTTTCGACGAAGACACGCTGCAGCAACAACAGCAGCAGCAGGCAGGGCCCCAACAGCACCACCACCACCACGAGGGCCTGCAGTACCACCAGCAGTATCAGGAACAGCAATACCACCAGTACCCACCGATGCAGCCGCCGTCGTTCCCCGAGTCGCCGAGCCTCCTGGACGACATGATTCACTTCCACGTCACCAACTTCCAGTGCTAAGAGCACGTGAAAGGCTATCTATCCATTGTTTATGTGTGTCTACATTAGGAAGCGTGAGTGAGTCGAGATGGTAAATTATAAAATGAGCACAACGAACAGTAAATTATCCCAAACGCAGCGGAAGTTTTTGTTGTACAGCTCATTGAAGAGCCCATTTTGGTCCCGGATCCCCATACTGGTGCGTCCCATTACCCTTGGTGAAAGCGACTCCATTCTTGCGAAGCCGATAGAGAGCCAGCCGCAAGGTCACAGAGTTGTTTGCCCGACTGTCTATCAGGAGGCGCATGAAAGGAAAATAAGGCCCCAGGTTCTCTCATGCTCATGTGCGTTCGCTCGCTTTGTCCTTCGTCCTACGATCACCCGAATGCCGAACTCAGCGGAATCAGATCCAACGAACGACCGCAAGCACAATCATGGGCGCTTGATCCTTCTCTTCTTCGAACGCATGACGTAAGCGGCCGTCATCCTCCTGCATTCCCCACATGCCCAACTAACGATCGAGGTCATGAGTGCACCCACAATCCACAATTTTTGTGGCTATGCCCATGTAACTCTGTACGGTAGGATTGGACAGGAAGCCTTTGCCAAGTGATGATGAAAGGTGGGAACAACCCATTCGCGCGAAACAGAATGCGCCTCTGAGGCGAACTATTGCTGCGAATGCGACCAATTTCAGACTAATCAAGAAGGGGGGAACATGCTGAGCAACTCAGCACTCTCGGATTAATTTGAGGTTGTTAAATACTGTAGTTACCTTGTTGGTGAACTTGAATGATTGTGCTGCTTTCGCTGTGCACCCAGGAGAGCTTGATGGGCTGGCTCAGCTCCCGAAGTGCGTGACGTGGAAGCTGATCATGTCGTCCAGGATCGTTCGGCGGCGCTTCCGGTTCGGTGACTCGGGCTCGCTCTCGTCGCTATTCTCTTCGTCATTGGCAGCTGAGGCTGCAGCAGGGGCGGTTACTGTTGTATCAGCCATGCTGGGCTCGACGAAATCGATCTCTTCGTGCAGAATCGACGCAAGCACGTCAAGTTGGTCCGCGTTACCACTGGGATTGCGAGGCGTGTGCTGCCTGTGAGCTGCCGTTGCTGCTCGTGAAGATGAAGCTGGATGGCGCTGGAGCTCATGGTCGAACGTATCGCTGTCCATCTCGCTGTCTTCTTCTTCCTCCTCCTCCTCCTCGTCTTCCTTCCCGCTGTTGTCAATCGATTGGCGCTGCTCCATCACGAGCTCGGCGTGGTGGTTCTTCATGTGGCGATTCAGATTGCCCATGGTGCTGAACGTCTTGCCGCAGCTCTCCGCCTGACACACGTGCACCGCGCTGCCCAAATGGTACTTCATGTGCTTCTCGAGCTTGTTGTCGCTCGGAAACGTGCACTTGCAGCCTTCGACGGGACACTCAATCGGTTGGATGAAGCCGTGCAGGCGCTTGTGGCGCGACAAGTTGCCGGATGTGCTGAAGCGCTTGCTGCACGTGCGCACGGGACAGACGTGCGGCTTCTCGCCCGTGTGGGTCTTCGTGTGCTCCGTGAGCGTGTACTTGCGGCTGAACTGGCGGCCGCACTCGGGCTCGGGGCATTGGTGGAGGATCGGAGCTGGCCCTGTATCTGCTTCTGCCCGGTTGCTGGTACTGGGATGGGGTCGAGCGCTTGGCTGGGTCGACTCGCTGCTGCCCTCACGCTTGGGCCGCGACGGCAGCAAGGAGTCTTCGGAGGCTCGGCTTCGCTTCATGCCCGCGCGTTCATATTTGTCTCCGCTGCTGGCGCCGGCGGTCCGCATCTGCCTTCAGGTTTCTTTCGCGAATGGATTGAAGGTGATGGCGTTAGGACACGTTTACATGCTTGCGCGCGTGCACACCTTGAGGGAGGGGGTGGATGGAGGGATGAAGGGCTACATATTATACAAGTGGATGCGTTCGCAGATGGGCGGATGGATGGATGGTCCGTCCGCCAGTCAGCTGGGACTGGGCAAAGCAACTGAGAAGTTCTCAGTCGGTCCAGCCAACAGTGTCAGGGGCGGACAGGAGGAGGACACAAGTTGATGTGTCCCTCATGCGTACTGTAAGGTGAGCGTCATTGCTGTTTTGTACCCTTGCGTAGAAACGAGACGCGAAACGGTGCACGGTTTCAGCGGTTTCAACGTTTTCGGAAAAAACCCGAAAGAACTGGACTCTATTTTACTATTGAGCCAGACAGGCAGCCAAGCTCAAGCATGGCTTTTACATTCGATCGATGGTATTAATAAGCAGGATAGTGTAGTCTGCACCCTCAGGCTTTGTATTCTCCAAATCCGTTCGTATGTGAAGAAGGCCACCAAGTGGAGAATGGCAGTCGACTGCTTCAACAACAATGATTTGGGAGGGAACGAAATAGCGCAAACTCCCGCGCAAAGTGTTTACTTTTGGGATGGGGCGAGATGCCTCGTCTGCTCTATTGACGGTTCGTTTTATGCTCAAACGCTGTCCACTTTTCGATTGAGAGTCCAACCGTCGTGACGTTTTTGGATGCTCAACAATATGCGTTACAAAGAAAAGCCAGTGGGATCTCATTTTGTTGAAGCACAGTATCCTCTCGTAATGCGTACAGTTCATAAAAAGGGTGCGGCCACAACCTGGCGTTGTTGACTTGTGCACGGGGCCAGCTCGTGCAGTGCAACCGCATTCGTGTTCTTACAAAGCAGCGCAGGCCCCACTAATTGATTAGGAGCGCGTGGTGGTTATGTTTTGTGGTTATGCTTGGGCGTGGTCTGGCTTGCTTGCGGTGGACTTCTTTCGCAGCATCAAATGCAACAGCATGTCCAGAATCGAGAGAAGAATTAGAAAAAAACGTAAAGGCGTTTCGCGTGTCATGTGTGACAGCCACTGTCCTCCTCTTCTGACTGATTGGTCCGACTTTGGGAAGATCTTTTTCGTTGCTGTCGATGCACTATGAGCAGCTCATTTGTATTTGTGCGGACGAGTGCATCACGTCCATGCAGCTTGACACTTTGCCGGCAACGTTGCTTACTTGACGCCCGGCACCACAGCAAGCGCTCGTGGCTGGTCACCAAGCTCGTGAGTTTATTGGACCCGCGTCTACGCCACGCAGTAATCAGTTCCGATGCTGCGCTTTGCACGCGGAGTGTCCAAGCGATCATTCCCTATCTATCTACAGTATCTGTACCTTCGTTCGTACACAGATCAAGCAATCGAGAGTCATTATGGCTTCGTCAGCACTGCGGATCAGCGATGAAAGCTTTCCTATTGCTTGACAGCTTTCAACAACTCCAGCCCCACCAGTGTTGTTGGCATCCACCACACGAAGCACCGAGCTCTACCAGCGCTGACCGGCTTAACCACTCCACTACACTGTAGCATTGCGATGATAACTCTTGACTATGCTGTTGCGACCAGGGATAACGGAACTGGGGTCCCAGCCCGCAGCATCCCAACTCCGATAGACGACGGCTCAGGGCAAGGCGGCGAAGCTGAACCAGACGTGCAATCGCCGCCACCTCCATCCCCTATACGCACTGGAGGCAGACATCGGTCGGGGGCGGCGGTGGATTGATGTGGATGACCGGAAGGCGCATGGGTAGCTGGGCGATGTCCACCATCACCCACAGACGCTCAGCTGCGGCTTTATAGTAGAACGAATGGCATCGGCTGAGTGATCAGTGGTTGAATGAGCGACCGTAGATTCGTTGCCTTGGGTTAATTAGATCCGTTCTACGTCACGTTTGCTTCAAGTTGGTGTCCAAGCGATCGTTCCATGTAGATAAGTGACCTCCACTATCAATTCGTCAGCGAGATGTCGACGATCTGACGGAAGCCCTGGTCCGTGAGCCTCTGGATCATCTTGCGCTTGTCGCTCGCGTGGATGCCCAGGTCGTTCTCGATCTCGAGTACCCGCTGCGAGCCGTCTCTGAACGTCACCAGCACCCTGCGGCAAGTCGAGTTCGCGTTCCAGCCTTTGCCGCCGCTGATGTGCCACGCGTTGCGGATCATGAGCTCAAACTCGTCGTCGTTCGCGATCCCGGCGCTCAGGTCCTTGTAGTAAACGAGGAACTCGTGCCACGTGATTGTGCCGTCCTTTGTGTGGGACTCTTCAAACACGCGCATGAACTCGAGCAACGCGTCCCGCGGCCTCAAGCGACCGGCAAGCACCTCGGGATGGTGCGACGGATCATAGAGCCGCTCGATCTCGTCGATCGTCGCGACCCCATCGCCTGAAGTGTCCAGGCGAGCGAACGCCTCTTTCACGATCTTGATCCTGCGCTTCGCCATGGGTCCCTGCAAAGGATACCAATCACAATACCCCACTTTCAGTGTGATGACCCTGCAGGAAACGAATGGCTGGCGTGAAGCGGAGGTTCTAGTACAGTACACGTACCCGAAGTCCTCGGAGCAGCTCGTTGAGCGTAATCTTCCCGCTCTGGTCGGCGTCAAAGAACCGGAACACGCGCTCCAGTTCGCTCGGATCGACATTGTTCATACCCAGCTGGACCAGTCCTTCTTGGAATTCCTACGTTTAGCAGCAACAACAAACTTAGCACCCAGGTTTCCACTGGTACGTTGCAAGTTTTGCAAAACCACTCACCTCAAACTCAATGACACCGTTGCCGTTCTGGTCGATGCGTCTGAGAATCACGCCGAGCGTGCGGATCCCGTTCTTGCCGCCAGCGTCCAGGATCTTGTCGCGCACGCGCCCCAGCAGCGAGTTGCTCTGCAGATTCTTGCCGCCCTGGCCAAACACGCCCTGCGTGAACTCACCGTAGGAGATCGCGCCGTTCAGATCCTCGTCGAACCGGTCGAAGAGCGCCTCGACCTCGGCCTGCACGCCGATGAAGTTGAGTTTGACCATCGCGCGGCTGAACTCGTCAAAGTCGATCACGCCCGAGGCGTCGCTGTCGAACTGCTTGAAGTGCCGCTCGAGCAGCTTGGCCTGGAATGCGTCGTCCTTGTACCCGGACTTGACCTCGAAGATCTCGCGGAGCTTGGCTTGCATCGCGTTAATGCGACTCTCTGGGATTGTCGCCATCCTGTCTGTTTGATGCTGCGCTTTACTCTCTTCTTGCGTTGTGACTGACAGTCCGCTTTCCCAATCGACCGCGGCCCATTGGAAGGATGGACATGAGAGGTTATTTCTGTCTGTGGTCTCTTCTCGAATCGTTTCGCTTTGGTTGTGGTGGATGGATGGTGTCGTCGCTTGGCGTCGTGCTGCTTCACACACAACGGTTAACTATCGGAGTACACAGCATCAACACCTCAGTACTTTGAAGCTCTCTTGAAGTCCTCGGTGGTCTTGTTCATTCCTTGTTCATTCGATAATTAGCGTAGCATATAAAACACACGAGTGGGCGGATGAGCGAGTGGGCGGATGAGCGAGTGGGCGTGCTTGCACAAATTTTTTGGTAAAGGTCGATCGTCTGCAGCTACCAGGTCGGTTTGGTCGTGGCGGTTGCTTGCGCTACTTACTTGTTTGACTCCTCCAGCATCTTCTTGAGCGCGGCGTTCTGCTGCTTCACGTACTTTCCAGACGAGCCAGCGGCGTGTCGGATCTTGTCCTCCTACAGAGCAGCAAGTCAGTCAGTCAGTCAGCCGCATGTCATAAGTCGCATCCATCCATACATTGCACTATGTAGCTATTCAGCTATAACGCATGAGCTGATTGAATGCATGCGTGCGCACCTCGAGCTGGAAGTTGGTCTCCGCCTTGCGCTCCGCCCACTTCATGATGAAGTAGCCGCAGACGACCGGGATGGAGAAATACACGACGCCCATGAAGCGCTGGCCCGTGGCGGAGAGCGGGATGCGCGTGCTGTGGATCCGCTTCTTGAGACGTTCGTGACGCTCGCCCAAGCTGCGCAGGAACTCCATCTTTATGACAAATTTCTTTTCGATTTGCTTTGAGCGTGAGAGTGCTGTAGTGGTCATAAGGCATCCACTCCTATTATGAATACAAAATGGGTCGACGAATTTTGATCATTGCAGTGCCATGCTAAACGTAGAGAGGAGGTACCGTGATATATGTTGTGATGGCTGTCAACGTTGTTAATATACAATACTGTTGTGTCCCGAGGTGAACAGTGTGGTGTACGGTACAAGTAGCCGCCGCGAAAAGACGCGATCCATTGTGATGGGCATTGTGAAATGGAGCAGCGCGTTTTGTTTTCTCTCTGTGTGAGGCTGATAGGCGGGTGCAACGCAAGCGCTGTGCCTCAACGCTGCTCTGTGCGCGTACCACTGCCAGCCAGCCAGCCATGGAGTATCAGGGCTACAGCGCGTACCCGCAAGCCGACGACGAAGCAGCTTATGTCGATCAAGGCGCGGAGGCATCAGCAGAAGCCTTTGAAGACCCTGGGGAGTACGATCGGGATGCCAACGCGTATTACGACTACAACGACTACGGCTATGTTGCTGAGCAGCAGCAAGCAGATGACGGCTACTATGATCCGGACTCTGGTGCTTTTTACGGCGACGGGTCTGCAGTCAATGGATCAGATGGAGAGCCGCTCGCTGAGCTCACAGTCGTTGGAGCAGAAGGCGATTACAGCTACTATGACAATAACTACGACTACGAAGGCTATGAGTGGGACGAAGCAACGGGGCAATACGTGCAAGCGCCTTCTGCCTTCGGGGACGACGGTGCGGAGGACGCGCCGCCAAGTCCATTCAAGGACGAGGCGTATTGGGAGCAAGAGCTGTACAACCAGACCCCAGAAGAGACCAACGACACGGCGCCTAACGAGCTTATCATTCCTGAAGACGGTGACGAGAGTTCTCCAAGTACTCCAGCGGCCTCACTCGATGCTATTGAAGCACTTGGTTCAGAGCTGGCGTCCCGTGGGACCCCAACGAGCTCCTCAACCCGGTCGAAGGCTTCCACACCGTCGTCTAGCAAGAAAAAGGTACCGGGATAACTCATGTGTCCGCTATTAAGCCAATGTTCAATGCTGATGAGTTGTCTTCTTGCGTGTCAACCAGCCGAAGACCAAGAAAGAGCGCATGCAAAAGCGCCAGGAGCTGCTGGAGAAAGAGGAAGAAGAGAAGCTGCAGAAGCAAACAGTCGACGATTCGCCCGACGCGTTGGACACTACCGGCGGCGCAAAGGGAGAAAAACCTAATAACGCCAGCAAGTCAGCACCAGCGCGCTCGCAGAAGAAGCCCACGTTCATTGAGCGCGAGAAGGCAAAGATCCACCTCCAGATCCGCAAAGCCCGGGCGATCGCGCGTAAGCGCATACCGTTCCAAGTGCGGATACTGATCCAGGTACGTACATAACCTATCTATCCTATTGCAAAACATCTTGGTCACTCTAAACCAAACCCGCGATGACTGAGTACGTGTTGAATGGCTGCCAATAGACCCGCCAGCACCTGTCGCCGCTGGAAAAGTACTTTGGCAGCCGCAGCGTCGACGCCGCGCTCTCGGACATTTTCTGGGCCTCGCTCAAAGGGGACCTCCACCGCGTGCGCCACCTTGTCGAGGTCGAGAGCGCGAGTCCGGTCGACAGCGCACTGGATCCGTGGAATGTAAGAAACCGGTGGTACGCATTGTGCGTGGAAATCCATTGTAGGTTCTACCATTGTCCTGACGACGGACATTGTGCTTGACACTCGTAGATGCAGCAGACTCCGCTTCACTGGTGAGTAAACCCTGTACGTGCAACTCTGTCAGCGTGACCCGAGCGATATCTAACAAACGTTGTTGGACTGCCAGGGCTGCGAAAGGAGGCTCGCGCGAAGTGGTCGAGTACCTCCTTCACGCTGGAGCCAACGTGCATTGCCTTGACGAGGTGCGAGCTGTAGCTTGTGCTACACTGCTTCCCCCATCAATAAATGAATCGAGGCTAACAAACTCTGGTTTATGCTCTCCCCACCAACCAGAATGGGAGTTTTCCACTGTAGGTCGCAGCACATATCATGGTATTTCAGACTCTCCATCTCACAACCACGCGTGTACATTTCTCACGCGGCTAGACACATTGCGTGCTGGGCTGGGCACATCGACGCGACGCTGGCGCTGCTCAAGGCGGGCGACTCGAGAGACCTGTACGTCCAAGACTTTGACGTACGTCACGAGCCATTTTGTAGTGCTGCTTGAAATGTGCACATTATGGTCTTCGAAGGCTCATCAAGTATTTGGTAAATTGTGGAACAGGCTGCGCTCGCACCACTGGATTGGGCGACGATCAGAGGCCACACACCGCTGCTGAGAGCAATTGAAAAGGTTTGGATTGCGATTCTTTTCTTCCCGTGAATGAAGGTCAACTATCACATATGTAGATTGACCTTCACTTATTGCCTGCTTGACTGTGCAAATCCACAGTTTGTGGACTCGTTGTGGCTGCCAAAGTTCATCGAAGACCTCATCCACGGTATCATCCGCTACAAGATCAAGCTGTTCAAGCCGCCACTCAAGCCCACGAAGCTCGCGCTGGTCAAGAAGGACCCCGCGAAAGCCCCAGAGACCACTGCTACTGCCACCACCCCTTCAACGAACCAAGCGTTAGCAACAACGACAACCGCGGCGGCAACAGCAAGTGCTTCCGTGGCTATTGCCGATCAACCGACAGACAAGAACGCCGCACCAACAGACACGAAATCAACAAACTCATCAAAGTAGATTCACGTATCACCACGCACTCAATTCGCAACGCCTCCAAAGCCACAGACCGATCGAGCGTAGGCTCAGAGCAGAGCCGTCTCGTTCCCACCACTGGTGAGACCGTGAAACAGTGTCTTTGGATCACTCGCCATTTCCTGAGGATGTCCCGACTCCACCAGCCGCCCGTGATCGAACACAAGGATGCGGTCGCAGCCCATGATCGTCTTGATGCGATGCGCGACGATCACGACCGTCGAACCAGCAAACTCCCTCTCGATGGTCTGCACAACATCAAAACACATAGATCAGTCAGTATTGAATAGGTCAACACAACAGTTTCAAACGAGCTAGGTCATGTGTATACACTACCTTTGCAACCACTTGTTCGGTTTCAAAATCGATCGATGCGGTCGATTCGTCGATACACAACACTTTGGACGGCCGGAGCAGCGCTCTTGCGATGCACAGCAGCTGGCTCTGGCCTTTGCTCAGCGTCGCATCCCCGGCTTCGACGATCGAGTCGAGACCGCGCGCGAGTTTCGAGACGGTGACGTCCAGCCCGCCGCATTTTGCGAGGCATGCCCAGAGCGCGTGGTCCTCCAGGCAGCCTTCAGGGTCCAGATTCGAGCGGATCGTGCCGGAGAAGAGCACAATTTCCTGTGGGATGTACGTCAGTTTCGAACGGAGCTCCTGGAGCGAGAGCGTCTCGAGGTTGATGCCGTCGATCGTGACGTTCCCTGTTGTCCACGCGACTGCGCGGAAGATCGCATTGAGAAACGTGCTCTTGCCGGCACCAGTGCGTCCGCAGACACCGATTTTCTCACCAGCGTTGATCTTGCAGGTGATGCCTGAGAGCGCGGTCAATTTGTTGTTGCTGTTGTTGGAATTGTAGGTGACTGTCAAGGCATTGAATTCGATTTCGCCCTGGCGCGGCCACAACGCGCCTGACGAGGCGGCCTTCAAGCCAACATCCTGACCAATTGGTCGCTTTGCAAACCGCTTCCGGCCGTTCGAGACAACCGATTCTTCATCTGGGAGGTCGGTATACTCTTTCACGCGCTCCACTGCGATCATCTGCTGCTCCGTGTCGATGAAACTGCCCAGCACCGCATTGAGCTTTCCGACGATCGGTAGCGCGTATGTGAGTGTGAGTCCCAGGATGCCCGGGTTCACGGCGCCCGTGAAATGGAAATCCACGATTGCGAAGATCGCAACGAACGACGTCACGCACACGCCGAGCATGTCAAGACGGATGCCGAACCACGCGCCAGTATTCGCGCCGAGAAACGACATCCGCTGGCTCAGGTTCAGGCATTTTCCGTACGAAGTCGCGTAATCCTGTTGCAGCTTCATTGCGCGGATCACGTGCAAACCCTCGAGGGTCTCGGTGAACATTGTGAGGATCGGTGACTGCATGACCGAGTCGAGACGCCGGATGTGGCGCGCTGCGGGGCGGTATTTGCGCTGCAAACGAAAGTAGAACACGCTCAGCGGGACGAGTAGCAGCAGCACAAACTTGTTCCCGTAGAAGAGGATCACGAGCGCGCCGAGTACCTCCGCAAAGTCCTTGAGGAAGATGTTGAGGATGAACGGCAGCGACTCGTCGACCGAGTACGTGTCGCCGCTCAGCCGATTCAAGATGCGGCCCACGGGCGTCGCGTCAAAGAAGCTCAGCGACGCACTGAAGATGCTGGTCACGAGCCGTGAATACACGTTTCTTGCAGCGCTCAGCCCGCCAAACGCGAACAGGAACGACCGGAAGAACACGGACGTGCAGTTCACCGCCGTGATCCACAGCAGCGTGTTCGCAAACGCCATGGGTGTGACGTTGTGCGAGTTTGTGTACACGCCGATCCACCAGTCGAGTCCATTGCGTGAGACCTGCATGATCACGACTGAACCCAGGATCGCGAGCGAGAGCGGCCAGCCGATCGACGACGCGTACGCCTTCCACACGTGGAGGTTCACGACCCCCGTCTCGCGGTGCTCTTCGTTCTCATTTCCATCATCCTCCTCAAATTCTTTCTCAGTCAAATCTATTGGGTCTGTGGCTTTGGCTTTTTTTCCAGCAGCGTCATCTTGATCTTGAGTTGTGGAGCCCTCATCGCCAGCACCTGATAAAGCAGGTTGTTGTTGAGCGTGGCTCGCTTCTTTCATCATCGACTGCATTCTGCTGTTCGATTCCGACGTTTTTAGCGTCGCATAGGCGCCACTCTCGACAATTTCCCCACCATCCATCACAATCACATCAACAGCATCCTGCGACGATGGAAAAAGGTCGAGAAGATGGATTGAATGGGTCACGAGCACCACTGTCGTGCCTTCGGGAAATAGTTTTCTGCGCGTGCTCTCGCTTCCAAAGCAGTTGCTCACGATCTTCGCGGCCGTCTTCGCGTCCAGACCACTGAGCGGGTCGTCCAGCAAGTACAACCCCGTGCGCTGGTAGAACGCTCGCGCGAGGTTGATGCGCAATTTCTGTCCGCCGCTGAAATTGCTCCCACCTTCACTCACGGGCGTGCGATCGAATTGCGGTCGCAATTGCAGATCGTGCTCAAGCTCACAGACTTGGAGGACGTACCGATAGAGCGCTTCATCAACGACTTCGTCATCGCTACCACACATGGTGATGTTTTGACGCACCGAACCTTGAAAGAGCCACGGGGTCTGCGGCGCGTACGACGCGCGCTTGCGCAGTACACTGAACTGGCCGCTCTGGCGGCGCATTTCGCCTAGCAACGCCAGCAAAAGCGACGATTTACCGGCGCCAACAGGTCCGCAGACTACGTAATCCTTGTTCTGCTTGAGAGAGAGCTGCTCGATGCTGAGCTCAAATCCAAGTGAAGGCGATTGCGGTGTGATGATGGTTGCGCTGGCAATAAGAGGCGTCTCGACACTTTCATGGTCCTCTTTGTCTTCGCCACCACCTCCATTCTGACTCCATGTAAAGATGCAGTCGCTGATCTCGACCGCAGCTTGCTTCTCCTTGGGTGTATCAGCACCATCACCATCAGACTTTGGTTTCGCCTTGGGCGGTAGTGTCAAAGCCGGCATCGTGAAGATCTCATTCTCGGAGCTTACAAAGAGGAACTCGCGGATACGAAGCGCTGACACCCGCGCTTCCAAGAATCCGTTGATGATCCAGGGAAAGTAGTTCATCGGGAAGATGAGGCGGTCGAGCAGCGACACAGCCGTAAACGCGTTCGCGGCCGTGATATCGTGGCCCGAGTAGATCACGGTCGCGAACACGGACGTCTGCACGATCACGGGCGTGGACGCCCAGAAGAACACGCAGAGCGCGTCCAGGTACTTGCGCACTGCGAGGCGCCCCATTTCCAGCTGGCGGTACACGCCCATTTTCGTCAAGTACACGTCGATCCACGCGAGTAACTTGAGCGTCTTGATGGCCTTCAGGCTCTCGGCCGTGATGTTGACACGCTCGTCGCGATACTGGAGCATTTGCTTCGTGACTGACTGGATTTTCCCACCGAGCAGCGTCTGCAATGGGAGCATGACGCCAAGCACGACCAACCCCGCGACGAACGCGTACGACACTTCTTTGCTGAGCAGGAAGAGCGCAAAGAAAATCTCAGCGGGGATCAGAAACATGTCGAACACGGTACCGGGCATGCCCACTAGCCGTCCAAGGTCCACAGAGATCAAGTTGGTGATGCGGCCGAGTCCGTAGCGTCTCCTTGCCGAGGACGAGAGCGAGAGCGAGCGGTCGTAGATCGCAGAGATGACCCCCGCGCGCACGCGGATGTCGAACCGCTTCCATGCGAGCGAGTACTGCGTCCCCGACACGGATGCGAGCACGGACCGAGCCACCATCGCCGCTGCGAGCCAGTACCCTTTCTGTAAACCGGGCTGTTTCTCATCGGCCCAATCCAGGAACAGCTTGATCAGCAGCGGGCTCGCGAGTCCGATCGCTTTGTTCAACGTCGACCACGCAGCGAAGAAGAGCACCTCGCTGCCGTACAAACGCCACGTGATGCGGAGGAATGACGGGTTCAATTGTGTTTGCAGCTCTCTATCAAACGCGAACTTGAATTTCCGAGCAGCGAGGGTGGTCGAGTCTTTTTGTGGGAGCTCGGGAATGTCGCTCACTTCGAAGCGATGCCTGTTGCCGAGCGAGATGAACGGAGAGATCCACCAGTACGAGATACGCGAGAAGAAGCCCGCGCGGTCAAACGGCGACGGCTTTGCAGAATTTACGCAATCACTACCGCGCTTTGGGTCAGATTCGCCAGCACCCAGCAGCTCTGAGGACAGCTCGCCACGCAGTTCTTGTAGTAGTAGCTGATCCTGTCGGTCGATCGCCTTTCGAATCACGCCCACCGCAGCAACTGCGGATACAATGACTGCGTGGGCCACAATGAGTCTTCCCAAATGCGAATTCTGTGACCAGATGGCGCTGCTGTCGTCGTAGAGAAGCCCCAGGAGGTCGTAGATCGCAGAGAAGATCACGAACAACAGCGTCAAATCGAGCGACTGGAGGCGCTGCGCTCGCATGAACTCCAGACAGAGCACCGACGCGTAGAACCACCAGGAGACCGCGTCGAGACTGCTGCCGATTATCTAGAACAGTCACAGCAGCGATAATACCACACACACTAGGTTAGACATCTGGACTAAATGGCCAACACCATAGCGTGTTGTGTAGCTACGTACAAGCGCCGAGGAGAAGCGATGCTGGAACGCGAGCGCAAGCTCCACCGCTGAGACCCCCATCGCGACCGTCACGAGCAGCACGTGCAGCGAAAAGAGCCATCTTGCGATACGCTTGGGCCTCTTTACAGAGCGTATCGTTGCCGTCGCGGGCTGCGCAATGAGATGCAGCACGCTGCGCATGCACACGACCAGCAGCAGCAACTGCAATACTGTCAAGAACGAGAAGAGGCCCAGTCAGTATAGTCCACAATAGCCAACCAGTCGTAGTAAGAAGCACATGAGGGCGGCGTCGCGATTACGTTGAGCGGCTGCGGTGCGCGCGCACTGCGCAGACGTGAGCGCTTCGCCGTTGAGCGCGACGCAGAAGCCGTCGTTCACCCACGGCCGCACGTCCATTTCCCAATTGGGTTCAACAACAAAAATGGATCTCATTTTGCGGGTGCAGACTGTCACTAATTCCTTTGAGTGACTATCACTCAAAACAATATTTGTGACCGTGATTTAGAGACGGTCTACTTTTGACTTTGTTAGGTTGACATATTGGATTAAGTTGACCATATAAACGGAGTTAATGTGGCAGGCGAATCCTCTTGCTGCTGCTGGACTTATCGCCAGCAAAAGTGAAGTGATCCAAGCAGTTCACTGGACCCAGGCATCGAGATGAACGATTGAACATACTTGCAGCAGATGGGTCCATTATCTGTTGTTGTTGGGTGAGCCAAACGAGTGAGTTGAGTTTGTCTCGCTGGCTGTTCCTGTCTCCAAAAGGTGACGAAATCAAAAGGAGAATGTTGCACCTTCTGCCAAGCAAAGGACAGTCACACCCAGGTGACCATGGTCAATCCATGGTAAGCTCTTCGAGATGCTGCGCGCGTGCCATATTCAGCCAGCCAGCCTCACGAAACTGTAGCAAACAGGAGGCAAACTCCAGAGAAGAACGAGAGCAGCAAACAGAGGGTCGCCTCCCGATCTTTGGTGCCAACCTCGACGACAAAATCCGGGTCGATTGTGTTGTCGCCGTCTAAAATCCACCACTAAATCGACACGATTGACAATCACACACAAAATACAGAACTGCACAAAACTGACTCAGACGGATCCACACAAAAAGCCCAATCATATTCGGCCACAGCTTATTCACCAATAAGCAAACAGTCAAGTCCATAAACAACTTAACACGTGGATGAGTGGGCTCAAGGAGCTCAAGGCGCCGTCGCCGGCGCGCTCGAGCAGCTACTCGCTCTCCATGGACGACTACTACGGCGACCGCGCGCAGAACTCGCTCGTGCTCACGGGCCTCAGCGGCCACGACAGCGAGCACCATAACCACCGCTACGGGGGCCGCGACAACAGCGCGAGCGGCGGCGTGGCCATGATGATGAGCGGCGAGTTCGACAGCCCCGCGACCGCGGCGGGCGACACGGACGACCTCGACAAGCGCCACGAGTACAGCTTCTACGATCTGCAGGACGACGGCGCGCTGCGTGGCGGCGGCGCGATCCCGCTCTTCAGCCGCAAGACGTTCGGCCTGCTGCTCAACTACGCGGGCATCGGCATGATGTACGGCGCGCTGCCCAGCACGATGCTGCCCTTCCTCAAGTATTATCTCAACATGGAGAGCTACCAGGTGCAGGCCGCGTCCGCGGTTGTGAACATTGCGTGGTCGTTCAAGATGTTTGGCGGCATCTTATCCGACAGCTTCCCCATGTTCGGCTACAGACGCAAGTCGTACATGGTCATCGGCTGGTCGATCTGCTTTGGCGCGCTGCTCTTCCTGAGCACGATCGCACTGCCCGAGCCGTACTACGTGCCCAATACGCGCAATACAACGCGCGAGAAGCTCAACCCGGAGGCGCCGCACCGCGGCTGGATGTACGTGCTCACGATGGCGCTCGCGACCTTCGGGTACTTCTTCGCGAACGTCGCGTCCGACGGCATGGTCGTCGAGATCGCGCAGCGCGAGCCCATGCGGTCGCGCGGCGAGACGCAGACCATGGCGTACGCGATGCGCAGTCTCTTCATGATCGTCGCCGACATGTTCATCGGCATGACGATGAACAGCGAGCGGTACGGCGGGGACTTCTCCTGGTCGCTCGACTACAACCAGGTGATGCTCATCCTCTCGTTCTCCGCGCTCGCGCCGTTGCTTGGCTCAATACTGCTGCTCCACGAAGAGAAGCTCGCGCCGAACACCGGGCTCAAGTTCCGCGAGCGGTGCTCCGAGATGTGGCGCATCGCGCAGTCGCGCGCCGTGTGGCAAGTACTCGCGTTCGAGCTCGTTGCGGGGTTCTGCCTGTCGTTCGGCTCGGCCGCGGGCGTGTCGGTCGAGACGAATTGGGCCCATGTGCAGCCGTTCCAGAACTCGATCGCGTCGCTCGTCACGGGCCTCATCTACACCGGTGCGCTCTACGTTACGAAACTGTACTTGCTGCAGGTGAGCTGGATCCAGATGTTCTGCGTGTCCACGATCTGGATCGTGTGCGTGAAGCTCGTCTACGTGGGCTGCACGGTCTTCGACGTCGTGCGCAACCAGTATTTTTGGCTCTACATGCAGGCTTTTGTGTCCCCGGCGTCCGCGCTGCGGTTTCTGCTGTTCTCGTTCCCGATCGTCGAGATCGCAGAGAAAGGGTTTGAAGGCACGACATACGGCCTTGTCGTGACGTTCCACAACATGGCGATCCCGCTCGGCGTGTCGGCGTACAAGTCGATCGACTCGTACTTTGACATCTCGGACGACCGCATCCACGATGACTCGCCGGAGGTGCGCTGGACCGTGTTCTACACGTACCTGCTCGCCTGGGGCGTGCAGCTCGCGAGCATGGTCACGATCTTCATGCTGCCACGGCAGCGGCTCGAGATCCAGCACCTGCGCTTCTACGGCGGGCAGAGCAAGGTCGCGGGCTACGTGGTGGTGGTGACCTTGGGGCTCGTGCTGCTCTACTCGGCCACGACGAACGTGCTCTCGCTCTTCAAGAGCACGCAGTGTCTGCGCATCGCCGGCGGACGAGGGTGCCCCAAGGCGGCGTGATAGATAGATGGCGGGGGTGAAGTAAACTTTTTGATTTATTGTTTTTATTATTATTATGAAGCAGCAAGCAGGACAAGACGGAGCCTGCTGCTGGGGTTGAGTAGGTATGAGCGTGTAATAAGCAAGAGAGAGAGTTTTGGGAACTATTTTATAAGAATGCAGATCGCACCACTCAGCTTGGAAGGAAGGTCAGTGTTGAGTGTTGGCGGGTGGGACTTCAACTTGGCGGTCTTTTGCCGTGTGGAAATGAGGAAATTGATGGCGCAGAGTGCCCAACTGGAGGGAAGACGACCGAGCCAGTCAGCCAGTGAGGAATGAAGCAAAGCGCGACACGCCCGGCGATCGCACGCAAATGAAGCACTGACGACTGAGCTGACAAATCGCAAGCAAGGAGCTCAAAGCAACCGCACAACAACGAGGTGTTGACTTAACAACATATTTCATGGCAGGCATGAAGTTGCTTTTGGAAAGCTCTCTCTGAGCCAAGCTTTTGTTTGCAGGACAAGAGCCACACGCGCATGCTCACGTTCACCTGTCCATGAGTCAGGAGAAATCGATGGGGATCGATAAGCAGAGCGCGATTTCTCCAGACGACAAACAACTGTAGCTGACTGAGCGTGATGACAAGGAGCCGTTGATTTTAATAAATCGATGGTGCTGTCAACCTAACTATCACTAAAAAGTCGACAGACAGTGGCATTACTTTAGGTCGGATTTTAGTCACTAATATGAATTACGGCCAAATGAATATTTTCGTTTGAGTGACTCTGACTCTGGTTGTGTCGCAGACACTCATTGTCACTCAATCGAGGGAACAGCAATTTTGTGAGCAAAATAATGATCAACAAACAACGGACAGACCCATTGAGGTTTCAAACCTGAGTTGGCACAAAATGGAGCAACACAGGAAGAACCGGCGGCGGCAATGGGGCAAGGCGCCGCGCAAGCTCTGGTTTCTGTGGGACCCGTCGGGCGTGATCATCGCCTCGTTCGCGT
Source organism: Globisporangium emineosum (assembly GCA_023334195.1). Taxonomy (NCBI): domain Eukaryota; phylum Oomycota; class Peronosporomycetes; order Pythiales; family Pythiaceae; genus Globisporangium; species Globisporangium emineosum. Next base: position 18,440 of record JAASGK010000145.1, read on the forward strand.
GGTGCATCATGGTGGCGTCGCTGCTGGCGATCTGGACGTCGCTCTCGCAGTGGGTTGGGCTCTTCTCGTTCACCGGGCTGCTCGGCGCGCTCTGGTTCACGGCGCTGCTGGGCATGTGCATGTGGTCCCACTTCGCGGTGGTGACGACGAACCCAGCGACCGTGCCTGCGAAGCTCACGGGCGTGCTCCCCAGTAAGAAGCTGGAGGCAGCGGATCCGTTCGCAGCAGTCGGTGGCGTTGGTGAGACACAAGAGGACGAAGAGGAAGAAGAAGAATACGAAGAAGTCGAGGTGGAGATCCCGCTCAACGAGTTCGAGAACCAAGAAGACGACGGCACGCTCATGCTCTTCTGCGACGAGTGCGCCATCTACCGGCCGTCAAGGTGCGCTTGCCATGGCATGTTCATTGTTGCATGGATTGAATCAATGCGTCACCATGCAGGGAATTGTGCGTTAATGTTTTTGGATCTTTGTGCTGATTTATTTGCATTTATTTAGAGCCCAGCACTGCAGCACCTGCGCGCGGTGCGTCGTCCTGCACGACCATCACTGGTGCGTACTGTAATTTCTCTCCTATCGCCATTTTGACTGCGGCAGAGCATGCGATTGTGATTATGCCACTGCGCTCGTATTTGTCTCCTCTCCAGTCTTCAACGGACTAATTAATGTTCACATGTCGCTATCCATCTTCGCATATACACTTGCAGCCCGTGGGTGAACAATTGCGTGGGCATCGGCAACCAGAAGTGCTTCCTGTTGCTGCTGGTGTACGTGACGGTGACGGGTGTGCACGCGGCGCTGTTCGTCCTCGCGCAAGTGGCGTTTTGCTCTCGCCCGTCCGTAGAAGACTCCTGCGGCTTTGGCGACTTTCAGTTTCCCGGGAAGCTGGGCGTGTGGATCCTCGCGGGCGCGTGCGTGTTTGGACTCTTCTGCGCGCTCATGTTCGCCATGGAGCTCTACAGCATCTACCTCGAGCCAGTGTTCACGCTGATCGCGGACCAGATCACGTGTCGGAGCGGCTCCAAGTCGCGCTCGCGCTTGGAGCGCCACTTGAGCGTCATCTGCGGGACGAACGGCTTTGAGCTCTCGTGGCTGGTGCCAGTTGCCCCACAGCGCACCCGCCACGAGACCGAGATCGTCATGGGCTTCCGCTCGGATTACGCCGCGAGCGAGGGCGAGATTTGCTGAGAAGCGTGCGCTGGCACAACCGAACGAAGACGCTGCAGCTTCGAATTAAAATGCTTGAACAGCGCTCGCTCTCCAGTTGGAAGTTGAGAATCAAGAAGCAAATGTGTTGGGAGCAATCGCAAGCTGCTGAGCCAGATGCAGATGCTCTTTGGTGATGGAGTACTGTAAGGCGAATGAAGCTATGGCTTCACTGTAAGTTACCACAGAGAGAGAAGCGAAGTGCAAGGTGACCCATGCTGCGTGGTTTTTCAGGAGCCACTCACTCCCTCCCCTCATGCTGCCCTCCGCAATCACAGTTGAATGCATTTCGGCAGATTGCTGGTATCCATCATAAACAAGGTATGGGGGCTCTGTGGTTGTTGTTGCGCACGCCGAACATGTTGGCGTTTGTATGAGTTGCCACCTTCATTCAGAATTTGTGAGCAGGAAAGCGGCGTAATCCACTCGCCCGCCCCAGGGCAGGATGATCTGTCTCTTCACTGTACTTCTCAGACCTGTGGAAACAAATATCCAGCTCGCAGCGCGCCTTCACTCCGAACGGAATTTCTATTGTTGGTGACCTGCATAATTTGATAGGGTGTAATCCCTGTCGCAGGGAAAGTGTAGGTCGAATTTTCTTCCATCATCCGCTGGCAAAGTTAAAGTCTGCGTCATCCACTTGCTCAGGCATACAAAGCCCAAGTGAAAATGAAAAAGCACGAAAAGCGGCTGCGCATTTTCGCGCACCTAAACAAACAACAGTCTCTCGCGACTGAACAACTAACTCCGTCTGCAACTCCACAAAACAAACAATCCAGAGAACAAACAAGCAGCAGAAAACAAGTCGGTTGCGCCACCCAAAGCAGGCAAGCAAGCGCAAGCAACAAGCAAGCACTTGCTTCATTACGCAACACACAAGCAAGCAGAGCAACACAAGCAAGCAGCACACAACATTGCAACCATTGCCAACATGGTCGCGACCACTGCCTCTATCGCCGAGTACGGCGACATGGCGACGGTGGTGCCGCCGCCCGCGCCGGCGCACCTGAAGACGCAGGACAGCTTCGTGCTGCTGGAGGCGCAGCAGGAGGACGACGACGAGCGCAACGGCGTCCCGCGCAAGCTCCAGACCTCGCGCAGCTCCGGCAGCGTGCACGTGCTGGAGGCGTCGCCCGAACTGGACGACGAGAGCGAAGACGAGCTCCGCGAGAACAACAACAATGAGAGGCTGCCGTTCGCGACCAAGACCTCGAGACAGACGAGCGACAGCAAGAAGCCGTTCCGTCGCGCAACGACGATCGCTGTGCCGGTGTCGCTGGCGACAAAGAAGACCAACCAGCATCGCCGCAGCATTGATAGCACGTCCACGGGCGATGACAGCGGATCGGTCATAGGCTCGCCGAAGAGCACGGCGCGACCCATGATGCGCTCGCAGAGCTTTCCGCAGCGCGGCACGGTTCTGGAAGGGTATGAGAACAGCCCAGCGCGCTTCCGCTTGTCGACGGTGGCGTCTGCGCGTGAGATTGTGCGCGAGATGTACACGTTTCGCATGCGCGAGTTCCCGAGTGAGTGCTGCCGCGACGCGCTGGTGGAGATCAAACTCGGCCCGGTGTGGCGACACATGAAAGTAGAGATCGACCGCGAGGGCATGGTGTGCGCACGCACGTCCGTGTTCCGCAAGAAGCAGAAGGAGATCCGCATCTCGAACGACGACATTCTCGGTGCCTCGCTCGCCGAAGGCAGCAGTGAGATGGTTGTGCACTACATGCAGGTAGGACGAGGCAAGAACGACAAGAAGCTGATGCGCCGATACAAGACCGCGGAGGTGCGGTTCGCAGAGCGAGATGAAGCCGTGAAGTGGGTGCAGTCGATCCAGACGCTCGTCAAGTGGCTAGCGCGCGTGCCGCTCGAGTGCACACGGAAGATCAAGGTGGTGGTGAACCCGCACTCGGGCAAGCGTCACGGACGCCAGATCTTCCAGAAGTGGAAGCCGCTCTTTGAACTCGCGGGCATCCAGTGTGACATGGAGGAGACCCAGTACAGCGGCCACGCGCGCGATATTGCCGCGTCGCTAGATCTTCGTGAGAAGTACGAAGCGCTGGTTTTCGTCGGTGGCGACGGCACTGTGAATGAGTTTATGAACGGCATCTTCTCGAGACAGGAGGGCGAGTGGCGGAACCTCGTGGCGACGACCCCGTTGTCGCTGCTCTGTGCTGGTACTGACAATGCGTTCGGTCTGGGTGTCGGGACGCCGACCCATGAGTCGTCAGTGTACTGCATTATCAAGCGCAAGATCCGTCCGTTGGATGTGATCGCGATCCAGGGTGACCTCGCAGATGGAACGACTCACCGCGAGTATGCGTGCTGCGGTATCAGTTACGGTATTGGCGGTGACATCGCGATGGAGTCGGAGAAGATGCGCTGGCTCGGCGTCTACCGCTACATGTTCTTAAAGATCAAGCGTGGAGCACTCATGCCTCGCAAGCACGAAGCGAAGCTCAAGTACGTGCTCTCGGACACCGTGGAGAGCGACCCGACCACTGGCGCGCAGAACTTGCGCACATACTTTGACATCGCAGACAACGACGATGCACAGGATCAACATCACATTGAGCAGTGCAGTGTCTACGACGAGAGCTACAGTAACAAGCAGTGGAACGGCGACTCGAGCTCGATCTTCAACCCTGCGAGCGAAGCGAAGTACGGCGGCCAGTGGCGCGAGGAGGAGCACTCGTACGGCACGGTCGGCGTGTCGAACGTGTACTTTGAGACCAAGTATGCGCACCCTTCGGACGGCAACATGGACTTGATCATTGTGCGCAAGGGCGCCATGACCAAGATGATCGACATTGCGTTGAAATACGTCGTGGGCGACTACCTCGACAGCACCCTCGCGGACTACTTCAAGGTCAAGGCGATGGTGATTGAGCAGGTGCAGCCGGACCCGATCAACGTTGATGGTGAAGTGTTTGCCGGCCCTGGTCCGTTCCGAATCGAGATCGTGCCGCAGTTGCTGTGCGTGCTCTCGGAAAAGTAATTGAATCCTCCCCCTCCAAGTGCCGTCATCAACTACCGATGCAAGGATCAAAGGTGTTGATAAGAATAAGATCTTCGGTTTTGAAGCGACAAGTCGGTGTCCGCGCGCAAGAGGTCCATTTTCGATTCGGAGATGCGGATGAGGCGACCACTTTCACATCTGTCGACGATTTCGAGGAGCTCCAGCTTCCCTTCCGCCAGCCAGTCAGTTCATTTCCAGTTGCCTGCCCATTTCGACGGCCGAGTATCGTATTCGAACAGGAAGAATCACGAAGAGCGAGCGAGAGTGAGAAAGAAGAAGAGAAGAAGTGTCGGAGAGCGAGCGTCGGAAGAAGGCGCAGCGCGGAGTCTTTCTTTCTCTGTTTCTGGAAAGAGTTGCCGAACGGAGGGAAGAAGGTAGTCAAGTTAGTACTGTGGGCACGTCGGGAATGCTTCATGAGAGAGAGAGAGAGAGAGTGAGTGAGCTTATCTATCTAAATGCAAGTAAATATATCTATGCACACACATAATAGCCACACGCAGAGCGTCATGTTGCTTTCCCATAGTGTCCACATATGCTCTTGAAACTTGATCCATGGAGCGAACGACAGCCAGACAAAACAAAGTCAGAGCACAGAATGGCTCCATTTTGACCTTTTTCCTTTGTGGTACAGTACTTTTGGCATCTGATAGATACTTTCGAGGTTTTTTGGAATGCAGTTCCAGCAACGATTCCAAGGGGAAAGGAGATGGGTCCAGCAACTGATTGATCGTACACTCAACTTAACAAAAATAATTTCAGCTACCAGAAGATATTCAAGCGAATATTTCTTTTTTTGGCAAAACATTCGACAGACTCGTGCTGGCACACTCATGAAAATTACAATTGATCTTGACGCTTTGCTCGTACTTGGGGAACAGATTCATGAAAATTCTGATTGATATTGTGTTCTCCGCTCGGTAAACTCCAGTCGCTTGGCTCGCCTACGTAAGATCGCAAGAAGGATCTACTTCGCTTGGGCGTTTGACTCCTTCGGCCACGCTCCCTCCGTTTCCTCGCTACAGCCTTAACGTTACTGCGTAAATATCGTTGAGAGCTCCATTGACTTGCTCACGTGTCAATTTGAGCAAGACAAATTCCAACGCTGGAGTTCGTTCATTGCACGAGTCGGTTATTCAAACCACATCATTCATTGCACTCACCCGTAAAAAAGAACATTCGTAACATATCTGATTCTTTGCACATTTGAATAAGTCGCAGGACTCACGCTCGTTTTTCAAGGCTGACGCACCAGGTTGTTTCGCAAATCTGGCTCTCTCTTCGTTGCTTGTTTGGTTGCTTTTACAGCAACAACAGAGGCTTGAGAGAGCGGGGTAGGGTTCAGTAGTTCACTGGCGTTTTTTTCGCTGGCGTGTCGTCAAATCGTGCGTTTTGTGAGCCAATTGGGCGGGCTGGAATGCCTTCGCGAGCCCTAGCCTCCATGTAAAAAACCTCGATGGCTTGACTTGCGTGGGGTTGTTTGGCCCGGTCGTTTGTTTGTGTTGAATTGCCTCATCCGAGGCAGAAAGAGAAGGAGTGAGGACGGGCGTGCTTGCTTGCTTGTTGACTTGTGATTCTGTTTTGACTTGGCGTTTGTATGTCCGGGCTCCCTCCCTCCCCTTTTCCTCCTCCCACACACACTTGGCACTTGGCTTACGGCGAACTCACGAGCCAAAACAACCCACCCACGCAACGCGGCGGCAGCGAGCAACAAGCAAGCAAGCGAGCGAGCGCAAGAGAGAGGACGACGACCGGCAGGCAGGTCAGTGAACGACAGTCTGTTCCAATCCCCGAGTCAAGCGTTTTCGGCCCCCCCCCTTCCCCCTCGCCCCACACACCTTGCGTGGGAGGTTCAGTTCCGATTGAGCGAAAGTTGTCGAGCGACGCAAGAAGCAGGCAGCAAGCCCCTTCCTCTCTCTCGCTTCACCTCGTCCAAGCACGTGCGCGAGCGACGCAGTGAACAACGTGGCTGTCTGTCTATCTCCCTGTCTATTGAACGAATAGCTAGCGCGGCAAGCATCAGCGGCAGAGAACTCGTTGTCTGGTACGTACACGCATGCGCGCGCAGTATAAGTATGATCCTTCATGAGGCCGAATGTGTGTTGTGTGCTTGCTTGTCATGTGTACGATGCATGCTCTCTCCCTCGTGGAACTGGTGTCGTTGTTGCCGCTCGCCTGTGGTGATCTGGCGTTCGTCCTGGACAAGTAAAATTTACTAACTCACTATCTGGCGTAACAGGACACCAGAAAGGAAACCGACAGCTCGCGTGTTGCTGATCGATCCCCGCGCGTAAAGGTAATGCTACAACAACAACAAGCCGCGCAAATTGAACAACACCATACTCACATCACCCACTCTTGCGCCTGCATTGCTTGTTTGTGCAACAGCCAACAAGCAACTCAACTCTACAACAACAACCAACCATGTCGTTCAAGTTCTGGAGCCGCAAGAAGAAGAAAGCGCCGCCCGCGTCGAACGAGAACGCCGGCGCAAACGCGTACAACAGCAACAACAACAACGGTAACCACAACGGCAACAACAATGCGTACCCCAACAGCGGCAACAACAAGTACCCCACGAACGCCAGCGCGTACCCGCCGCCGCCCCCACACTCGGCGAACGCGCGCACCATGAGCAGCAACGGCACCGAGTTCAGCTCGGAGCGCGGGCAGCAACCGTCGAGCCGCGGCAACGCCACGAGCAGCGCCAGCGCGCTGCCGTTCTTGCACCCGCTCTACGCCATGGACGCGGACGGCATGATCCACCTCAAGGCCACGGGCAAGGGGCTGGATGAGACCGACATCGCCGTGCACCAGGACGAGGTCATCAACGCCGTCGTCAAGTATGTGCAGGACTCGATGAAGAAGGAGCTCGGCTTCCAGGAGGTGTTTCTGCCGTCGGCGGACGCGCCCGTGAAGGCGAATCTGTTTGTCTCGGCGAATTACGAGAGCTGCAAGAAGCTGCTCGTGTTTGTCGCCGTCAGTCGAGGGTTGTTCCCGGGACTCTGGAGTCGAGGGCTTGTGCTCCATGCGGGGGTGAAGGCCGGCTCGATGCTCGAATACTTCCGCAAGGCGATCGAGGAAGGCTACGGCATCATCGTCGCGAACCCGAACAAGAACGTGATCGTGATGCGCGACGGCAAGCAGCGCATCCAGATCCCCGGCTCGGCGTCCCCGGAAGAGCACATGGACTCGCTGTGGGACACGTACATTGCACCCTCGCAGGCGCGTCGGGTGTACTTTCTCGGCTACTCGTACGGCGGTGTGCTAATCAAGTACTTGCTGCAGTCTCGAGGCGACCAGTTCATGCGCCGCAACGGCGCGATCGCGCTCATCGAATCGAGCCATCGTATTGAAGACGGCGACTCGCAGTCGGTCAAGAGCATCCTCGCGCACCGCACGATGTACTGGGAGAGCAACGACATGGCATTTCAGACGAAGCTCGATGGCGACGCACCACACCGCACGGGTTGCACGTGTCTCTCAGCGGGCCGTCCGCCCCGCGCGATCTCGAACCACTACTACGTGACTGCTTTCTGCATCAACAAGATCCAGGACGCGCTGTTCCGGTTCCTCGACGTGCGAGATGCGAATGCGTACGTGACGGATGAGCGTCCACAGCCGGACCCTCCTGCGTCGGCGCCTGCGATGATCGGCTCGCTCGAGCGCCAGAACTCGACGCGCGGGGGCGCTGGTGGCAACAAGAACTTCAACAACCCGGGCAGCGAGAAGCACTGCAACCTGTGTAAGTTCCACTTTACGCTCTTTGACCGTCGCCACCACTGTCGCATGTGTCAGCGCGCAGTGTGCAATGCGTGCTCGCGCGACCGCTTGTTCCTGCCAGGATCGAGTACTGCCCAGCGTGTGTGTACCGAGTGCGCGACGGAAGGCCCTCGTGCGAACAACAACACGCAGCTCAACCCTGCGCGCATGCAGCGCGCGACGAGCGACGCGCCCTCGTCGATCTCGTCGATGGATGGCTCGTCGCGCGCGCGCTCGGGAACGGAGATGTCGGACAACGGCGGCAACCGCTCCAAGTCGAGTGTCGGCGGTGGCGGCAGCAGCAAGCTGAGCGTGGAAGACTTTGACTTGCTCAAGGTGATCGGTAAGGGCGCGTTCGGCAAGGTGATGTTGGTCCGGAAGAAGGTCCCGGACGGAACCGGCAACCCGAACGCGATTTACGCCATGAAGGTGCTGAAGAAGGCCTCGGTGTTTGCGAAGAACCAGGTGGAGCACACCAAGTCGGAGCGCCGCATCTTGCGCGACATCGACCACCCGTTCTCGGTGCGTTTACGGTATGCTTTCCAGACCGAAGACAAGCTGTACCTGGTGATGGACTACTACAACGGCGGCTCGCTGTTTTTCCACTTGCGCAAGTCGCGCAAATTCTCGGAGAAGCGCGCGCGGTTCTACGCGGCGCAGCTGCTGCTGTCCATGGCGCACTTGCACGAGCTGAACATCGCGTACCGCGACTTGAAGTTGGAGAACATTTTGATGGATGACAAGGGTTTCATCGCGCTGACGGATTTCGGTCTTTCGAAGGAAAACGTCGACGTCCCGGACGGCGCCAAGACCTTCTGTGGCACCGCCGAGTACATTGCGCCCGAGTTGCTCAAGGGCCTGCCGTACGGCAAGGCTGTGGACTGGTGGGGCTTTGGCACGCTGCTCTACGAAATGATGACTGGCCAGGTATGTGATTGGCGTTGTCCTTGTCTTGATTGCTTTGAGCGCGCTTGCTGACGTTTTGTTATTCTGTTTTGTGTCTGTAGACTCCGTTCTTCGACCGCAACCGAAAGCGCATGTTCCACAACATTCTTCACCGCGACGTGGTGTTCACGCAAGCATTCTCGGAGGACGCCAAGGATCTGCTCTCAGCGGTACGCGCTTTTTTTCTTTTCCTACCGTGTGTTTTCCCTCGAGCCGTTTGCTAATCCTCCCTCTTCTCATTGTTTCTGTTCTACAGCTACTGCGCCGCGATCCTGCCAAGCGTCTTGGCTCGGGGCCGTCGGGTGCCCAGGAGATCATGGACCACCCATTCTTCGCCAGCATCGACTGGGATCTGTTGATGCTGCGCGAAGTGGAGCCGCCGTTCAAGCCCGTTGTCTCTAGCGACGCCGACACCACGAACGTGGCGAACATCTTCACGCGCGAAATCGCTCGCGACTCGCCCGTGACGCAGGAACTGGGTGCCACGCACCGCGCACAGGCCCACTTCGACGGGTTCACATACATGCCAGGCTCCGATCTGATGAAATAGCTCTCGTGACGACAGAGAAGAAGGAGAAGCCCCATAGTGTGTACCGTGTGTGTGCGTTTGTAGAGAGAAAAAAACAACAAGAACGAAGAAGCGATTGTTTGCGTTTGACGACGTCATTCAAGGGAGAGCAAGCGAACAAGAGGGACGGTTGGCGCAAGCGTGTGTGAAGAAGAAGCAAGAGCAAGAGGAGGAGGAAAGCGACAGAGACGATAAGGAGATGATGATGATGAATGCCCAGGATCCCAACGCGAGCAGTGGACGAGTTAAAGGGCTCCCAGCGACAAAACCAGACAAGGACAAGGAGAAACCAGAAGAATGCCATAAACCAATATATTGATATATACATCTCTATGTAAGTGTGTGCGTGCGTGCTGCATTTTCTCATTTTCCGCTATGTGTGTGCATGTTTGAGGTTGGCTGGCTGACTGGACGTGTGTGTCATTAAAGGTGTCTGACTTTGTGGAAGATCAAAGCACTCACCACCAGATTCGCCCCCGAGCTCAAGCACGCGCCGCGTCATGAAGGCAATTCGCTGCCAGCCGGGCGAGCGAGCGAGAGTGGAAGTGCCGCCGTCCTTGAGCGTATTAATAGCTGGCAGCTAAGAAACTGAAGCCCCATCCATGGACGCCACGACGTGTGGGTTTGCTTCGCAACTTGCGCGATCCACGCGATGTGGAGGGCCCCAAGAGTTTCCAGAGAGCCTGGAAATGAGGTCCTGAGGATCCATCATCATCGCCGCAGCTCCAGAATAGATCCGACGCGAGCAAGCAGGGCAGATTTCAGGTAAGACGCCGCCCTCCTGGTCTGTATTTTAAACGCGCCGCCGTTTCCTCGCTCCAAAGCCCAAACGCTGGCTAATATTGACTCTTATGGCAGCTCGCTTTGGGTTGTTCAAGGGCGGCCACGTGCTCGCAGCCAGTGTCAACCGCCCGCTATTTTCTGCTACCACATCCCCTCCTCACCTCCGCTCTGCTCATTCCTCAACTTTCCTCCTTGGCAGCGAAACCACCCGCCCCCAAGAAGCACAAGCTCCGAGACCCAGTCACTCCAGTTCTTCCCGTTCATCTCCAGCCTCTCTCCACTAGAGTTCTAGAAGATGACGTCCGCCACCACCGCCCCGATCTGCTTCGGCGATGTCGTCACGTTCACCGTCAAGACCGAGAGCGGCATGAGCTCCGTGGGCTTCCTGGAGCACAAGAACGACGAGTTCCTCCTCGTTGTGCCACCCGTGAAGGAGAGTGCGAGCGCCAAGTTCCACGAAGCCGAGTTCATTGTGTGAGTAGCCCTGGTGTCTGGTGTCTTCTTGGGGATCGATCTTCTTGGTTCGCAGGTGGTTCTAACAATGTTGCGATTGCTGCTTTTGAAATTCCTTTCAGCGCTCCGATCCGATGCGAGAAGCCGCCAGCGAAGGGCACGCCGCTCAACTACAAGCAGCCGTTCGTGCTCACGACGTCGTCGCAGTTCGAAGAGTACTCGCTCAACAACAAGATGAACTCGGAGGACACGATCGGCCTCCAGTGCCGCGACGTCAAGGGCGAGATGTACCTCACCATCGAGAAGGAAGGCTACACTCTGGAAGCGGTGAGTGACAGAAAACAAGACTGACCCACACTGGGTAGTGCCGATCATTTTTTCTAACCTTGTGATCCAATTTTGCTCTGGAAATGTAGAATGTCATGGACAACGACGCAGGCGTCGACCTTGTCGTCGTGGACTCGAACCGCATGCGCAAGAAGTACAACAAGAAGCTCATGTCGCACATGAAGAGCAAGTCGGAGGTGCTTGGAGGCTACGTCTCGTGCGGCACGAAGAAGGGCAAGCCGCTCACCTTCACGATCACCAAGGTGCAGGGGGTGACGTCGACCAAGCAGTTCGTCCAGAAGCAGATTCGTCGCCGCCGCAGCACGCTCAAGGCGATGGATTCGGCCAAGGCGGACGAGATCGCTCGCGCAAATCGCGTCGGCAGCGATGTCTCGGATGGTGACGCGCTCAGTCCAACCGCGGCGAGCCCAACTGCCGCACCAACGACTGAAGTCAAGCCAAGCGAAGAACCCGCTGCGTCTACTCCCCCCGCTGGAGATGCTTCAAGCGAGACGCCTGCTCCACCGACCACTGCTGCCGCTGAAAGCACCCAAGAGGCTCGGATCTCGACCGCGAGCACTGTCGAGTCGGCTGCGTCCACCTCAGAGTCGCCAGCACCTGCACTAGTGGCAGCAACTCCAGAAGTGCCTACTTCTAATTCGTTGGTGGACATACTGTCGGACGTGTCGCTTGAGGAAAAATCCACACAAGGAAGCGCAGCTGCCCAGCCGCAGAGTTGGCCAATGATGGTCGCCCCTGTGGCAACGAGCGAGGCTGCTCCAAGTACGATGGCAGCTGAGACCTCGAAGCCAGCAGTGGAGGAGAGCGAGACGATGGCAGCACCGACTGCTGCTCCTGTCAGTGTTGCTGCATCCCCGGCGAGCAAAGCCAACTCGAAGCCACTGGCGTACGTCCCACCATCGCCAAAGAAGCTCATGCAGCAAAATTCGGCGCTGACCGTCACGTCGGAGGTTGAAGGCGCGCGCGGTGACGACGAGAAGGTCGACAGCAACTGCCTCGGCGGTAACTCGTGCTCGGTCATGTAGGTCATGCCGCTCTCACAACACGACACAACAGAACAAGCAACCACATTCGGAGCCATCCAACAGCGACAACAGACCACAACTTACCCACAAGTTGTCTGTCGTCTGAATATTAAACCAAGTAATTATATAATCGCCTTTGCACGATCCGCATTATCATCGTCATGCATTGCCTTCCCTATTACTCTGGTTCTCTATCACTCGATGAATCAAAGTCTCTAGTATCTCTTCTATTGCGTTCTCTGTATTGTCTTCATGATGTGGACGCTCAGCGACTTGAAGCTCAACTGCCCGCACGAGAGCGTCCACCGCGCGTGTCGCAGCGTCGACCATCGCGAGCTCCATGATCACGAGGCTCTCTCTTCTGGACGCCAGGCGCAGCAGCTGCCGACTGAATCGGTCCTCTCGCGCCATCTCCCGCGCACTCGCCTCTTTCTGCCGCTGACGGAGCAGTTGCGCCGCGGAGCTCTCACGCACCGCAATACGTTGCAGCCTCTTGTATTCTGCGAGCTGTCCGCTTGTGGTAGACGGATCGGGCTTGTCGCTGACCATGAACCCGTCTTTCGCTAGAAAAGGCTCCACCACGAGCCCTCGTTGCTGCGCGCGCCACGCGTGGAAGTCCTGCTCCGAATTCTCATTCGTGATCGGGGCGTAGATCGCGTCCCAGTGCGCGAGAAGCTGCTGCACGGCAGTGATCTGCACCGCAGCTTTCGGGGACGACGTGCTCCGGTTCGACGGTACACTGTGCATCGACCACTGGCAGTCGTGCAGCCATTGCGCACGCTCGAGCGCCTCTAGAGACGGGATCCCATACAACCTCCCGAGAAGCAGTGCTGCGATGAACCCCGTGCGTCCGTGGCCATTCATACTGAACACGTAGATGTTGCGCTTTGCACGCAGCAAATCCTCGATGGCGACTAGGAAAGCGTCCAGCTGCTCGGTCTCGGGTACGCCGTCTTTCTGGATGGGGAAGCGAAGGAACTCAAGCTCCATCGTGAGTGAATCAAGCACCTTCCGCGCCTTCTCTGCGTTCTGCTGCGCGAGAATGACCTTGTTGGTCAGGGTTTCGATCATCACGGGGTCTAGCTCTGCTGCCGTTGCTACTGGTGGCCGTAGTCTGCTGTCGTCCAGCTCTGACTGCGCCAGCTGGACTTGGCGCAGGTTCATCTTGACTCCAGCGCGCAGTTCGACTTGCAGTGCCTCGTATTTGCTGCGCACGACGCGCTCAAACATCCATGGAATTTGTAGAGACTGTCCTCCAGTGGCGGGCGCACTGGTTCCTTGCTGCTCAGCGTGGAGGACACTTTCTGGATGGTGATTCTTGCTCTGGCTCTTTTGTCGCATGGAGAAGGACGCTCTGGTGGCCATTGCCATTGCTACTTTGGCTCGGCTGTTGACTCGATTGAGCTGCTTCTGCTTGTCCTCTGACGCCATCAGAGTCGATGTGACGTGCTCGTGCTGGTTCTCGAATGCCTCGAGCTCCGAGTCCTGCGCGAGACAGATGAACACCGAGATCTCCTGCAACAGCACGCTCGTGGTGTAATCTGCCCGCGCGACAATGCGGCGCGCGTCGCGGAAGCTCTTCCCGAACGGGTATACGCCCGCGAGTACGCGGCCGCGGATGACCCAGTACGACATGTCGGTCGGTCCCGCGTGGTTGGCGCGGAACTGCTTGTACATCTTCATGTCATCGACCGCAAAGCTACCGTCATTGCGCTTGTGCGCATACACCTTGGGTAGTTTGGGCAACGTCGTCATGCCGTAGCTTGGGTGCCACTTGGTCTGTTCGTAGATCTCAAAGTGCCGCCGTACGTCCAGTTCATGGATGCGGGTCACTGCGGCCCACCGCTGGAGCGCGTTGCGCTGCTTCTCGCGGTACTGCTGGCTCATAAAGCTGTAGAGCTTGAGCGCTTCGACCTGACGCCGTTTGTAGAGCTGCATTGCCAAAAATGGTGCGTCTAGGCTCGCTCTTCGATTCGCTTCGCTCTGTTCCCACTGTTGAGTCAGTCGGCGCAGCCAGTTCTGAATGCGCTTCGCACCGTGCTGCCGGTGCTCGTGGAGCTCCTGTCGCCGGTGTCGCTTGACAAACTTCTGCCACCGCTTCCACGCAAAGCCGATGTACACGTTCAGCATCTGCTTCATGATGGACTCCAGGTGCTTCCTCTGCTCTTGCTCGGGGAACAACAGCTCGCTTTGCTCGACGAGGAAGAAGCGGATTCGTCCAGACGGCTGCCAGGGAATCGCTGCTGTTATTGTCTTCATAGAGCTAGAGTCTGAGTGATGACGCTTTGCTTGCGATAGCTGAGATCCCTGAGACGCTGCTGATGCGAGCGTGGTCGCGTCTTCCTCTTTCAGCTGCTCCTCGCGTCCGATACCCTTCATCCACGTGCGGTAGTCCCACTCGCCTTTGCCAATGTCCTGCAGGAACTGGAGGTCGTCCTGCTTGGACAGCCGGATCTTGAACTCGGCACCGAGGATCGCGTCCACTTCCTCGAGGATCTCGTCCAGGACGATCACTGTCGGGAATTCGCCCGCAACAAAGCGGCCGCTGACCTGTTCGCGCCGGAACTTCATGCGCGCGATCGCTTCGGCCGTGATCACTGCTCGAAAAGCGCTTAGTTGGGTTGGGAAGATGCCAATTTCCTGGGGCCAGTGCGAGCCAGTGAGTGATGCTGTTGCTGATGTGTGTGGGGATGAGTGGAAATCGCTTGACTCTGTTGCTGAGTGACTGCTAGTGATGTTCAGCTCCAGACTCGCCCGGAAGAACCCGTTCGGGAGCACCTCGACGCCGCGAAGCCACACGAGCCGGTAGTAGAACGTGGACTGCGCGTTCGCGCGCACGCCGTCGTCGTGGATCACAGTGCCGTGCAGCAATTCGCGGGACCAGCGGCCACAGCTCTCTGTTGTTCGGAAGAACACGCGCGTGCCAACAGGCAGAAACAAGCGGCTCTCGACCTGGGTCGTCGGGTTCCAGTGGCTCAGACCAGGATGAGGAGGGGGATTCCCTCGCGGGGATGTGATTGGCGCTGCTGGCGGGAGCTCCTCTGTAGGTAATTCAGGGCGATTCTGATTGCTGAATGGCTTGGGATCTTGTTTTTCGCTTGTGCTCTGAGGCTCCTCGTCGATCTCTTGAATGGTGTGCGATGCGAGCGATGGGATCTGAAGAGAAGGCAGGTATACAGCACTCGTCAGAACAGTTCAATAGAGCCAAGCTGCTCTATGCGTGTTGGTACAAGCAACAGATGACGGATAGACAGAGCTTACGATGTGAATCGCGTCGGTGCACTTGAAGCACAGGCGCTGGTCGCACTCGCTACAGCTGAACACCGCTTGTCTCGAGCAACACTCTTCACAGAGCGGCTTTGGAGGCAACTGCGTGAGCTGCTCGCCATTGAAAGAAGTCCAGATTTCGCTCTCGCACTGGTCCTCCGAGTCGAAAACCTGCTGCTGTTGATATTGAGGATGGCCTTGCCTTTCCGGTTGCTGGAGCTCGCGTTCGCTGGTGACGAGTGGGAAATTGGCTCGAATCCACTCGGGAAGGACACTCTTGGAATCATCGTCGCGCTCTTCTTGGCTTTGTTGCTGAAGCGGAGGCAGTGGCGACTCCTCAGACTCCTCTTCACCGCCATGTTCTTCATTCGGCTCTTCTTCTTGGATCATCTCCATACCGCCAACCAATTCCTCCTCATGGTCTATTCGCTGGCGAGTTTGGTGCTGTGTGTCGTTGTCCAGAGACTTCTCAGCGACCGTGACAGCATCCTGCTCCTCCCCAAGCTCCAAGACGCACTGGGCATGTGGCTCGTCTTTCGTATCCTGTGGCTGGCGAGTCTGTGCTTCGCTGTCATCGCCATCTTTGCATCTGTCTCTGTCCATCCAACTCGCATTGATGTCCCAAAGCAACTAAGATGAATAATGAGCGACCCAGTGCACGAATCGACTGAAACGTCGTCCTGGAAGGGAAACGACAAGGCGCGCCACGTTTCACTGGAGCAAACCTATCTCTCTCTCTGCTGCGTCAGTAATGAGTGTTCAATGGGGGCAACGAGGTTCAGTAGAACAACAAACATGCGACGACGACACCTTCAAATTCATGAGCGATTTTCTCTGTGTTTGGTTGGTTGGAGGTTAGCGTGTGTCGGTCATAAGCAAAACCACTACTGGCACGTCGTAGTCATTCGGTCTGCTTTCTTCCGCGTTGTCTCTCGTCCCATCCACCCGCGCGCTCTTTTTCTTCTTTCAATGCTGCTGCTTCTGTGTGTCTTGCCCTCGGGTCTCGACTGTGTGTCTGTGTGTATGTGTGTGATGTGTAATAGCACTTTCCATCTTCATCGTGCTGGGTTGGGTCAGTCCTTCCTCTTATCCGTCGCGAGTTTTCAAGCCATTGTGCTGTGTGTGAATGTGTGTATGACTAAAGACGCGTGGATAACGTCTGGACCTAGTTGCCGTTGTTCAGGATCGAGCCGGGATGGCGGTAGACCGAGCCGCCGAGACCGCTGTGCAAGTGGTGGCGCTCACGCTCACGCTCACTCGCGCTGTCCAACGGGCCGCTGCCGAGTCCAAAGAACCCGCCGCTGCTCGATGGCGGTGGTGCCAGCGTCGCAATCGCTGGATCGTAAAAGCCTGACGCCGCCGTGTTCGCGGCCGCCAAGCGGCTGCTGCCGCTGCTCGAGTCGAATCCGAGCGAGCTTCGGTTGCCGCTGTTCCAGGCGCTCGGCGGCAGTGGCGGTTGCGGTGCATTCGCATTGCTGCTACTGCTCCCACCCATTTCAGGAAATAGTCCACCTCCGTTGGACGCCAAGCCCACACTGTTGTGCGACGGGTAGTCCCCGCCAAAGCTGATGTTCACGTTTGGCAGCATCTGCTGCAGGAACGCGAGCCCCGATCCCATATCCACACCGTCGTTGCTGTTGGTGTTCAGCATGCCCATGTCGCTCCCAAAGCCGCCGCCACCGCTACTGCCAAACGGACTTTGACTTGGCACGTGGTGCAATTGTTGCTGTTGCTGGTGGTGGTGGTGAAGACTGTGCGAACCAAGCGGAGGAAACGCCGACGTGTCCTGGTGTATTGGGAACGAAGACGAGCTGCTCAGCCTGCCCACTGCCGCTCCATAGCCAAACGGACTTGGTGCGCGGCGCTGAGAGTCCATCATGCTGCTGCTGCCACTGCTGTTGCCAAACGGACTCGATGGGATGCCGCCACCGTTGAGGTGGTGGTGCTGCTGAGGTGCCGCAGGGGAACTTGGGATATCCAAGCCAGACGGCTGGTTCGCAAACGCAAAGCGCGAGCTGCGACCGTTGTTGGCGGGAGTCTTTGCCTGCGGGGTGGACCCATGCGACAACGGCGTGCTGACACTGTTGATACTACTGCTGTTGCTGAGCTGCACACCGAGAAGTCCCGCCAGTGCGTCCGAAGACTCCGTACGGCCGCTGAAGATCGCGTCAATTGACGCAAACGACAGCGACGAACCCGCGCCGCCAACTGACGACGGCTGCTGCATCGGAAGTGGCGGTGGCGGGGAAGCGAAGACACTGCTGCTGTTGTGAGCGCTGCCATGGCTGAGACTGCTGTTCGTCCCCAGTGGATCGTTCTCGTGATTGTTGTCCTTGAATGCCGACGCGACGCCCCACACATGGTCTGGTTCTTGCATGCTCGTCATGCCACTACCACGATGGATGCCACCGTCAAAGCCAAGCCCAAACGGACTAAACACACTTCCGCCCGAGGCATGCGCTGGGTGGTGCTGGTGGTGGTGGAGGTTGAGCGCATCGTCCCTGTCCTCCGAGTGCAACACGACCGACGGGCTTGGGAACGGCTGTGCCCACGCCGGTTCCTGTGACGACGAGCCTCCAGTCGCAAGTTTGAGCGCTTCCAGTGGGCCAACAATAACCGAAGCAGAGGATGGTTCCTCTGTGACGACACTGGATGCTGTAGAATCTCTATCACGCGAGCTAGAAGATGTATCAACGTGCAGGTTTGGTCTTCGAGACGCGTCATCGCTTTTGGGGACTGGCGGTGGCAGCAACTGAGGCGCTGAGTGGGTCCTGCTATTGCTCTCCATCAGTTTCTCTGCCATGGTGAGCTCTGGTGATGGCGCGCGCGCAGACCCGCCCGCGACAATTTTACTGAACGGCTCGGAAATCGTTGTGGTTGTTGTGGATGAACTCGCTGCTGACCCTGGGGACGATGTGGAGCTATCGGACCGGTGTGCAGACTGTTTGAGTTTATAGATCGCAGCTGCGCTCTGTGCTTTCCGCTGAGCATCTGCGTGCTGCTCTGAAGACGCACCTGATGAAGATGCTGCAGATACTGCCTGTGGACGGTACGGTGGCGGGAACTCGGAGCCTGCGCGTACTTCTGGCATTCCGCCGTTCATTGTCGACTCTCTAAACGCCGCTTTCCCCGAATGCAACGCTACCCATACAAACAGACACACAATAGGAAATGAGCTCTCTGGGCCATCCGAGCGTCGTTTCCTCCTCCCCCCATGCGCTTTGCTTACCCGACTGCATCTCTTCTTTGGTAAAACTGTCGTCTTGCTCGCCCAATTCGTGCAGATAGAGGCAATCCGGATTGTTGCACACGAGGTTGCGCAGAAAGAAATTGCAGTACTTGGTCGTCCCGAAACTCGCACTTTTGGTTTCATACACAATCGCCAGTCAATGTCAGTCGCGTTAATATGCCAAGAGCTCCTCACAGCGCCAAGAGCTACATAACAAACAAACGCACCGTAGCAGACTGCCGTCGAGGTAGTAGCCGTCTATTGCGATGATGCACGCGAGCGCGTCTTCCTTGTTGGAAAATGTGATGTACGCGCTCGCCGTCGCGTTCGAGCGGTCGGCACTCAAGTGCGATTTGTTCACAACCGCCTTGACGATCTTACCATACTGCCCAAAGCACGCGGCTGACCGCAGCGTCTATTACAACAAACCCATTCCATACAAAAACAAAGGTGAGCGTGAGTGAAGAACAGCACAACGCAATGGACCCACTGTATGATACAAATACAAAACGTACATCTTCGTCGGCAAAAGTCTGCGGTAGACCGATGGCGTAGACCAAGTTGCGTTGCATGACGCGCACGTTCGCGAGGCTCTTGCGGTTGACCGTCTGCTTGGTGGACTGCGCCGCGTTGCGCCGGTCGTTCTTCTCTTTCTGCTTGCGCTGCTTCGTTCGCCGTACGACACTACCGAGACACATCGAGATGTACGCATACTTGTTAGTGAATAAACAGCCATACAGAAATAGATAGTCAGAGGGGCACACGCCAAACAAAACGCACTCTTCGCGGTCGAGCGTGTTCTTCTGCTTGGAGATCTCCGAGTACGGCGTGCGACAGGCCGGACACAGCCCGTTGTATTCGTTCTTGATCTGGTGCCAGCACCATAGACATACCTAACAACCACAACCACACATGACGAGAACGAGCGCGTGAGCACCACCAATCGCTACAACATGACACTTTCGCCATTACCACCGCGTCTACATGCATTCCCCCCCTCTCCCCCTTTCACACACATCCATTCGAGGGGAACGCCACACACAACCAGGAAGCCAAAGGAAAGGGGGGAAGAATGGGAAGAGGGGGGAAACGCTGGGAACGCCATAGCCAAAAGAGGAAGCAGGGGGGGAGGACACTTCACACAAGTAGCATTCGCACGCACCTGGTAGCCGCAGGGGCAGGCGTCGAAGGTCTTGTCCGTGATGTCGAGCTCCTCCATGCAGAGCGGGCAGCAGTCCTGTTCCTCCTCGTCGGCCATGGTGAATGAATGCTCTTAAGTTGCTGGTAGGGGGCTGGTGCTCGCTTTGCTTGCTGCTTTCCGCGCGCGCTGCTGCTTCTTCTCTGTTGGTTGTGTGGGAAACGAGTGTGGGTGTGTAACTCTCTCTCTCTCTCGAATAGAAGACGAGCGGTCTCTGATCCTTTCAATCTCTTTGAGAGGAAAGGAAGGGGTGGCAATTTGTAATTTGAGGATTCTATCACGCCTATTTTAGCATATTTGATGCTTTTATTCGGGTAATTACCATGCAGAAAAGCAAAGATCGTCCGATTTGTTTAAATATTAGTCTCATTATAGCATATATGGTAAAAATAGGATGTAAAGGGTTTATTTTGGTAGAATATGGAAAGCTTGAAAAAGGAGGACACTTTTGGGCTTTATTGTACCTCAATCCAAATAAAATCGAAAATAGAAACCCTTTTATCTACATTTATTACGATGACGTTGCGGCTTTTTGAAATCATAAAAATCTGAAAACCCCCAGTAACGCTACCGGTTTTTTCTATTTTGATAACAATATACAGTTGGTCCAGAAAGTCACGGTCTGTCCAAAAAAATGATTTTTCGTCAGATTTTGAACTCGTTTGGTTTGAATTTTCAACTTTTTGGCGCGAAAAAGGTACCGTCAGAAACGCCAGAATACGCTGGTTCTTTTGGTC
>JAASGK010000146.1:0-38934 GCA_023334195.1 Globisporangium emineosum
AGGAGTGCTCCAAGTCGTCGTCATGATGGTCTGGGCACAGGCAGTTGCAGCAACCTGTCGTGGGGAGATGGACGAAGACTTCAAGCGGATCCTCCAGCTCTTCCAAAGGATCTTCCACCTGGGTTTGCTCGTCAAACACGTCCTGTAGACCGATCTCATAGCTCGCGTCGTTGTCGAAGCGTATCCGCGGCTTGCGTTGGTGGCGCAACTGATATAGTAATATATTGAAAGCCAAACACACACACACCCTGGTACATATATTACTCACTCGTCCCGGTTCTGGATCATCCGCACGGTCTCGCCACGCTCGTTGTAGCCCATGCGCCGCGTGTGCATGAGCACATTCGCCAGCAACGGGATCTTGAACGCGACGAACGGCAGCGAAAAGAGTCCGTAGGCGGTTCGGATCCAGTAGAAGAGCGCTTTCCGCTGCCATGGTTCGAACGGCAGCCAGAGCACGGCGCAGATTAGCACGACGATGATCGCGAACGAGATCGTCTCGTAGCCGCAAAACTTCATCAGGTATCCTCCGCGATCGAGGTGGAGCTCGTTGCCAAACGCGTCGTGGTACACTTTCCGTGTGCGGTTGTGAATGTCGCTGCTGTTGCTGATTTCACCCGAGAGCGACGGCGATGATTTGCGGTACGTGAGAGGATGACGAGGCTCCTGGGGGCGGTCCGTGTAGGGCAAGCGGAAGAACGCTGTCCACACGAGCGCGATCTGCAGGATGAAGAAGAACGCGTTCCACATCTCCAGCGCGGGACCACCTTGCTGACACATCTCGAGCGAGCCCTGCACAATACACCGCACGTACGACGTGATGCCGAGCATCGAGTGGAAGATCCCCAAAGTGATGAACTGCGCGACCTTGAATCCGATGATAAACTGGCACAGTTGGTGCTCGTTCGTCTTGTCCTTGATCAGAAACAGGAAGAGCCACCAGAGCTGCCCCACGACGGGGAAAATGCCGACGCACGAGAACGCGATCCACCACGGGTCCTTGAACGACATCCAGATCGACTTATTGTGCGGGAAGAGGTGATAGAGGATGTGACCGCGCACTCGTCGAAAGAGCGAAAGCTGCAACAACACAAGCAACGACAGCGGTTAGCAAACATTGTGAGTCAAACACCGCAAAGGAGTACACGATTCCTGCATCATCTAAGCTCACCTCTAGCTTGCCACCTGCTACAGAACCTGCCGCTCCATTCGTGAGCACAGCGACCGACGATGACTTCCGAAAGAGCGCTCTCGTCTTGCGGAAGATCTCGACCTTCACGTCAGGCATGAACTGCTCGATCGCGATGTCAATGTTGCTCTTGAGGTACTTGGGCATGTGCGGGTCCTTGAGCGACTTTTTGAGGCGGTCCGCGACGACATCGAGCGCTTTCTCCATGTATTTCCGAACCGTTCTGTGCATCGCGAGCTCCACGCCACCTTTCGTGTCCTTTGCGATGTCGTTCAGGCGCTTTCCCGTCGACATGATCATCGAGCTCGTGGACTCGACGATGCCGTTCCAGGCGTTCAGTGTCGCTTCGGCTGCGATCTCGGTCGCTTCCAGCACCTTCTGCTCGGGGAAGATCTCTGGAAACACTTTCTTGTATTCTTGCGCGAACTTCTGGACGTCTCCGACCGTGATCATGACTGTCGACGCTAACGGCGACGCCAGTATCATCTTGGCGCTGCTAGAACCAGAACCAGCAGCTGCGCCATCACCATTACTACTGTCAATACTACTAGAAGCACTGTTGCCCACCAGCGTACTCTGCGCCGCACGCTCGTGCTTCTTGCAAAGGTTGCGCCAGAACTTGCGCATCTCGAGCCGCTGCTGGGACGAGAGCTGCAGCTGCTCCATCGCGCTGAAGAAGTGCTCCGAGCGGACCTCGCGCTCGGCGGCGAGCTGCTCCTGGTCCTCTCGCTGCTCGCGCTCCTGCAGGTACGAGAACACGAACACGCCCGCCGACATGGCGGCTGCGCCGTAGAGCAGCCGCATGCGCACGAAGAGCACCATTTGGCTCGCGCTTTCTCCTCGTTCAGCTTGCTGTCTGCGAGAATGCGGAAGTGGAGCTGCTCGTGTTAAGTGCGTATTCGTCAACACGAGCCGATTAAACGAACTTTGGAGCTTGGTTGCTCTTATTTTCTATTTTTTGGCGTTTCTGGCTCGCAAGCGCAACAGAAGCTGTGTTAAGTACGCACATGTGAAACCGCCACAAAGCAGTACGCACTTAACGGCTCTTTCTTGGGTTTTCTCCCTTATCTAAAAATTTATTAGCAAAGTGAAGTTGCGTTGAAAATGGAAGCGCAGCGCGGAGAGATGGCGCAGTACATCTCGCAGTCGTCGTCCCTGTCGTCGTCCGCGGCCTCTGACGCGACAGCGCAGGTGGAGGAGCTCGTCGACAAGGCGACCGCTGAGCACCTCAGCGGGCCCGAGTGGCAGCTCAACATGGCGATCTGCGACATCGCGAACGCCAACCACGCCACGTACGAAATGCTGACGCGATTGATATTAGTATCATTGGAATTTGTGTATGCTGTGTGTGTGTGTGTGTGTGAAGTTATGGCGATCTAACGGCTGTGGCTATATGATATTGAATATCGGCGTAATATGGTAGTGGTGACGACATTGTGCGCGCGCTCCAGAGGAAGCTGCAGAGCGAGTCGCCGCGCACCGTGCTGCAGGCGCTGGTCCTGGTTGAAGCGCTCGTGAAGAACGGACCGAAGACAATCCACGCGCAGATCGGCTCGCGCAGCTTTCTAAATGAGGTTGCGGCGCTCACGGACGGGGGTCTCGGCTTTGATGTGCAGAACCAGTCGCTGTTGCTGATCAAGCAGTGGGCGGACGCGTTCGCCGGCTCGTCGCTCACGACGTTTCAAGATACCTACCGGCAGCTGAAGATCCAGGGCGTGGACTTCCCTGAGATCGAGAACGACGTGCCGATCTTCACGCCACCGCCATCGTCATCGGCATCGGTCGCAGCGCTGAGCACGGCCGGCAGCAACAGCTTCCACAGCGAATCGTTTGATGTTCCTCGCTTCGATGGCGGAGTTGGCGGCAGTAGCAAGCGCACACGCGAGCAGCAAATCGAAAAGCTCCACTTGGATTTGCACGTGGTGATGGAGAAGATCACGCTTTTCCGCGACATCTGGACCAGTGGTGGCACCGGCGAAGAGCTCGAAGACGCGCTGGACTTTTTGCGCCAGTGCCAGCCGCGCATGAACACGCTCATCGAAGGAGGCGTCATGGGGAAAATCGACGAGAAGACGCTCGAGAAGTGCCTCACGGTGAGCTTTTTTAGCGTATTTATATTGAATACTTGTCAGGGTGTTGCAACATGCTAACCATGTTGCTGATATTATGGTTCCTCAAATAGGTCAATGATCATTTGATCAAAGCACTGGAAGAGAGCCGATCGTCGTCGAACAAGCAGTCCCCAGACCTCATCTCGTTTGATTCCCCGCCTCGAGCGAGTCGCAAGTCCGACATCGGCGCCGGGGTGAACCGCTTGAGCTTGCAGGAAGGAGTCCCAGCAGTCCCAACAGCAGCAGGAGGAGCGCGAACAGGAGGATCCACGTTAACTTCCATGGATGACGGTAAGACTGCAGCTCGCTTACCTCCGCATTGACTGATCGAACCTTGAAGTTCAGGCGGTGTTGCTGATACTAACTGCGGTTTCTATCCAAAATGCGGTTTGTTCTGTGTAGATTTCGACGCGTTTCTCAACAACCGAACGAAGCACTAACACCCATCCGTGTATTGCCCACCTCCAACCCACCTTTTGATTTATAATCCACACCCGATCAGCCAATATGCTCCAGATTCATCAATCTCAAGGCCAACAACTGCAGCGACAACCGAAGTAGCAGGAAGAAGAAGCCTAAGTTTGAATATCTTGTTTATGAAATCATGTGTTTGCTTGCCTGCCTCATATTAGTATTACTATTACCTTTGGCACAAGCGAGGCTACTCATTGTTAGTTGACTGACATGTCCTTCGTGCTAGCTTTCGGCGCTCGGGATGCGATCCAATCCTTTTCGTCGTCCGTGGGCACTCGCGTCTCGCTCGGGTTGTTGTACGCGGCCACTTGGCCCGTCGACGGCGTATAGATCCCGTTACCCGCGTCGTAGGCACCGAGCGGGATGACGCGGTTGATCCCCGTGTCAAAGTAGTTGAGCTCACCCGCTGGACGGATGCCTCGCGGCGAGATGGTCTCAGAGAAGTACTGCCGGTCGCTCCCGGTGCAGTACGTCCAGTCTTTTGGTGCATACTCGAGTCCGTCGGAGAATGTGAAGGTGCCGTCAACTTGCTGTAGATGTGGGCGAATTGTGAATGCGCGCAGACAAATGAGCGATTGCAATTGGTTTGGGATGATAATCGTACCTTTCCGTTCTCCCAGGAGCCTTCAAGCTTGCCCTCTGGGAAGAAGAGTGTCCCGCGACCATGGAACTGGCCATTTCGGAACTCGCCCTCGTATCGATTCCCATCTGAGAGTTGGAGCACGCCCTGACCGCAGTAGCGACCAAACTCGGTGTTGCCTTCATACTGCAGGAGAGAGGTTGAGTTTCCATGTCAGTCAACTTGAAGGGTATCTTGTCACCATCCGCTAGGACCTACCTTGCTTTTCGTGGCTTCCATGCTGGAAAATTGTGCGTCTTTGGCTTGATGCTGATGCCAAAAGGAAGGAGCGTATGGAGGCAGATCAGCCAGCCACAATGGCCACCGCGTTCTTGCTTGCAAATTGAGAATGCATGCGATCCTCAGCCTCCATCCAGGTAAGACTCGCCTATTTTCCAATGCTCAGCTCTATTTATATGCTTGGAAGAGCTTGGACTCCTCTCACTCCCACTCTCATTCACTCGCTCACGTTTTCTTTGATGTGAACCCGAACGGATCCGGCAGTTCGCTGTATTTGTGATTCGAAGATGAAGCTTTGCTGCCACCACTTTCCGCTTGTTTGCTCTTCAAGGCCGAGCCTGAAGACGACGCTGGACGAGCGGATGGCAATGATGACGACGAAGTTTGTCCTGAGGATGGGATGGCTCTCGAAGCCGAAGAAGCCAAGACGCTCGCCGCCATGATGTCGTCGCCGATCATCTTGGATTCGATCGCGTGCCGCAGCAGTCCGATCCGGTAGAAACTCGCCTCACAGTAGAGCTCGCGCAGTACGTCGATCGCATCCGGAAGCGTGTTGTCGCGCAGGAACGCGTAGATGAACTGGAAAATCCAGAAGTCGCGGTCGAAGAAGAACGTGTCTTCTTCGACACAGAGCTTGGGGAGCTTGGGCTTTGTCGTGCAGAGCTGCGCCAAGATCGAGAAGCGGTCGCGCGTCCAGATCTTCACGGTCGACTTGAAGAACTACGACAATCAGAGGCGAGTCAGTATACCTGAATGTGGTTGATAGGTGCCGAAGTTCAAGCCTCTATCAAGAATGTACCTGGCCTCCGACATTGAACGCGACGACCTCATCGCTTGGGAGGAAATTGAACCTCTCGCGCGCCACTTTTTCAAACCTGCAGAAGCCAAACACGGGAAGTAGCTCTTCATCATGAAAAGATTCAATGGCATGGACACTTGTGTGGGTACGTACGCGTCTCGCTTCTTGTTGTACTCTCGCTGCGCGTCTTCGACACTCACCCACTCGGCCACCACTTTCTTCTTCTCCTCCTCCAGCTAACGAAAGAACCCAAGAGACACCACAGGCTCATCAAGTCACACTCAACACATCGCCAAGGACGACAGCAGCAGTCCACCCAACGCATGCACCAGCAAACCTTCTTCTCCTCACTCTCGATGAACTCCCACTCGCGCTCGAGCTCGCGCACGAAGAACTCGCGCTGCAGCATTGGGGATTTTGGTGATCAGTGGATCTCTCAAATTCTCTTGTGGAACTCAAACGGTCGCCAAAATTTGTTCTCAAAGCATCTAAAACGACCAATGACCAAGAACTCATGTGTGGGTGTGATATCCAAATAGGTGGTCCGTATTTTCTTAATAATATCAGGAAGCTGCTCTTCATGCCCTCCAGTCGTGCACGTGAGTGAGCTTGCCAAGTCGGGTGGTAGTAGTTGTACACATTGCTTTCTGTGTGGTGGTCGGGTGTCGTGTGTGGCGTCTCTCTTTCTATCCTATCCATGCTTGTGTGTTGCGCTGTTGCTGGAGACGACCACGTCAGGGCTGCTTGGCGCTTGTGCGATGCGAGCGTCAGCTATTTTACCAGCCGACGGTCGCGGACCCGACGTCATCGTCGCTGTCAGTGTCGTCACCGTGGTCCATGAGCCCGAGCGCTTCGCGGAACACCTCGATGGACTTGTCGTCCTCGCCTTTCGAGTGCAGGATCTTGCCCAGCAGCGAGAGCACCGAGTAGCTCTTCTCCGTCAGGTCAAGCGCGCGGCGGATCGCGATCTCGGCGTCGTAGAACTCGCCCGCGCTGTGCAACGCTCGCGCCAGGTTGTACCAGACGTCCGGGTCGCGCGCGTTCAGTGCCACGGACTTGCGGAACTCGAGGATCGCGCTTGAGAAGTCGCCCTTTTCAAAGAGCGCGAGCCCCAGGTAGTTGCAGGTCAGCGCCGCGTCCACCGCGGAATCGTCCATCTTCCTCAAATTCGCATGCAAGTCGTCCTCGTCGTCCTCGTCGTCATCATCGCCATCATCGATATCATCCACGTGGACAAAATCGTTGTCCTCCAAAGCGAGACGACTGATGTCCAGCATGCGGTTCGCGCGCAGCTCGGCGACGGTCTTCTCGTGGATCATCTTCTCCTGCAGCGCGTGCTCGGCTGAGCGGTTGCCGATCGCGATCTCGTGCTGCATGCGACTCTTGGACGCCTGCAGCTCCGCCATGTGTGCCTGCAGCTCGCGCGCGTGGCTCTGCAGGTGGTGGTGGTGGTTGTAGTTCTCCGACGCGTCCATCTCGGTCCATGCGCGCGGCCGCGTCTGTTCGACTTCGTCGTCAAAGTACGTGCTCGGTGACGACGACGACGTGGTCGTGGACGTTCCGACGCTCTCGGCGCGATGGTAATCAAACGAAGACGCAGATTTGTACGACGACGACGAGCTCACGGTCGACGTCGTGGTCAGCGACAAGACGCTCCGCGTCGGACGCAGCAGCGGGCCGCGCTGCTGTGGGTCATGGCTGTGGTGGCTGTGAGGATGCGAGCGCACGGCCAGCGAATCTTTCGTGACGCCGTCCTTGCCACCCTTGCGCATGCGGAACGTGTCGAGTCCGTGCTCCGAAATCGTGTCTTCCGGCTCATTGCGCAGCGTGTGGTTGTTGCTGTTGTTGTTGGCGTACATGTTGACGACCGCAGACGCTGGCTTGCCGTGCTCGCGCATCTCGTCGTAGCAGAGGATGCACACGCGCTGTGGGGTCTGCAGTCCGATGTGTTTCAGCGGGAGGCGGCGGTTCGAGTGCGTGCTACACACGGACTCGCCGCAGCTGCGGCAGTGGTGGCGGTTCTTGAAGTAGTTGAACTTGACCTGGCAGATATTGCAGCGGCTGTCGAGGCGCCAGCGCGGCGGCAGTGGCACGCTCGACAGCAGCGAGCTCGTGGAGCGCAGCTGACCGACGCTGCTCATGCCGCTCGTCTTGCTGCTGATGCTGCCACCGCCACCGCCACCGCTGCTGTTGCCGTTGCCGTTGCCGTTGAGCCCCCACGCCGCGTTGTCGCCCACGCCGCCACCGTTCCGGATGTTGCCATTCGCGAGCGCCGCCAGGTTCTCGTCGTCAAATGAGTGGTGGAGCATGAGCGACTTGTACCTGTCCGAGGGTCGTGCAGGCGCTCGTCCGGACGCGCGCAGCTGCTGTTCCGCACTAGACAAGAACGCCACTTTGTCCTGCGAGAGTCCGCACACCTGCGCGAGGTCGGCGGGGGTTTCACCGGCGGGGGTCTCCTCGCAGAGCGCTTCGTCGCGCACGGCCACGAGCGCACGCAGCACCTCGGTCTTGGCGTTTGCCTTGACCGCGATGTGCAGCGGTACGAGACCACCCTTGTTCTTGAGCAGCGCCGCCAGCGGGTACGCGTCCAGCAGGATCTTGACCGCGCGCAGCGGCACGTGCGTGTCCGTGCACGCCCAGTGCAGCGGCATCATGCCGAAGTCGTCCAGCTCCTCGGCGCGCACCGGGTGGGCGCTCACCATGCGGTGCAGCGCCGACCACTCGGACGACTCGGCCAGCTCCAGCGCGCTCTTGTCGCCGCCGTCGCTCATCGTGTGTAGTTGTGTTGCGCTTGCGTGCTTGTTTGCGTGCTTGTTTGTTTGCTTGTTGGGTTGCTTGTTTGCTTTTGAAAGGCGATGCCAAAAGCGTATCTATCGTTTTTTTCTTCTTTCCTTTTTTGTGAGATGGGTCGGAGTTCTTCTCGTGGAGGGTCGCGGGTGCAGGCAAGAACGAACGAGCGAGAAGCACGCAGATACAAAAGTGCACGTTCGCAACAAGAAGCGCAATTGCGCTTTTGCGCTGTTTGGTGGCTTTGCTTTGCTTGCGTGGACTTGCGTGATATGCGACCAACGCTCAGTTAGTCACACACGACACATCACTTTTTGCAGTTAGGGTTGCTCGCATGTGTTTGGGTTTGTTTGGCGTTGTTTGTATGGGGCGAAATGGCTGGCTGCGTTGGAATCGTTCTTTCGAAGCGTCTCTATCCCTTGCGCCGGTGGGAGCATGCTACTGGATGTGCTTCAATCGCAGCTGGAAATGGGTGACCGACTGACTGGCTGATTGATTTTTGCGTTCGAGTTTTGATTGGGGAAATCGCGCATTTGACTTGGTTTTTGTATGCTCCGATGGAGTAGAACGGCCAAAGTGGACAACTCGGATTCCACCACCTGCTGGCGTGCTTTTTGGCCGGCTGGGGCTTGGCAAATATTGTTTGTCAACGAGAACAACAACAGTTGTGAGAGCGAAGCACTTGTGTGTAAGCGTTTCATACTCGTGATTTGCGGCAGAGATGTCAGCAAATGCTTTGCAATGTTTGGGCTGCTCGGGGGTTTTGCCTAACAAGGCAAGCCGCTTGCATCAAGTCCCCGAAAGTTCCTATCTGAGACACGCCAAACAAGTCTTTTCACGCCAACACAGGCAAAAAAAGTCAGACTTTCTTGGTTCTTGTTCGGGCTGTTGTGGCTGAAATTTCAAGCCTGTTGTTGCTGTTATAGGAGTGACTGAATGAACAATGGGAGGGATACTATTAAATTGGCAATAATGGAGCCAACGCCAACAACAGCAAGCAGCGCTCGCCACCAACGTTGCTATAATTGCTATTGCGTCTATTCGATCTCGCGCACGATCGCGTGCTCGCGCGTGTTGACGTGCGGGATCGCGCCGGGCTTGGCGTGCGCGCGGCGGTTGTCCATCTTGTGCTTGTCGCGCTTGCTGGCTTCGCGCTTGGCGTCCGCCGCCTTCTTGATCGCCTTGGGCACATGGCGGAACCTACAGCAGCAATACGACCACAAAAAGGAGCATTATGAGTCAGCTAGCGATACTTGAGGAGACAGGGCAGCCAGCCATTCACGACCAAATGGCGAATGGCGAATGCACGTCGCGGAGGTGGGAGAAATCGAGCGAAAGTGGGAGCCATGGGGGGAGCGTACACTCGCTCGCACGTGTGTGTGTAACCATAGTCAATTTTGAAATGGAAAGCGAAGGGGATACGTACTTGGAAATGCGGTTGATCTCGCGCAGGTGCTGGTAGCGCTCCTTGAGCGACTCCTGGTACTCGAGCTTGCGGCGTTCTCGCGGCGCCGCCTAATCCACAACAAGCGCAGCGTTAGTGTCGTCATTGGCATCTGCATACACACAAGCAAGGTATTATCATAAAGTGTACCTTTGCGAGGCTCTTGGACGCCTCGGACTTCCAGATGCGGATGTTGGTGTCGTCACTGCCTGAGAGCACAAAGTTCGCGTCGGCGCTGAACTTGACCGAGAAGATTCTGTAGAAAGAACAAATGGAGCAAACAGACGCCAGCCACGCGCAACACAACAAGCAAGCACAAGCGCAAGTGGCGTGAGCATGCGCACAGAACAATAGTACAAGCGCGCCACTGAAATGAATGAGCCCAATGGCGGTGTACGCACCGCTGCATGCGCTTCGTGTGGTACACTTCGCGGCTTTTCGTGGACTGCACGTTGAAAATGCGGATCGTGCGGTCGTACGAACCCGACACAAACTCCTTGCCCGTCGGCGAGTACGCCACGTCCATGCTGTTGTTAGATAGGCACACACGTCAGAGTTTCTCTATAAGAGCAGTGTACGGCGGCCGACAACATACAATGAATGGGTACGTACACTGCGGACACGTGGTCCTTGTGCACCATGAGCGCGCGCTGCATCTTGCGCATGTCGAACGTGTACAGGTTGTGGTCTTCGTTCGCCTATAAGAGCCATCGAGAACGCAAGACACACACATGTGTCAGCATCAAGCGCCTATACAAGGGCAACAAGTCTGATATGCTCTACGCACGACTGTGAAGTTGAAGGGCTCCATGGGGTTCCACGCGAGCGCGTTGGAGCGCATCTCCATGACGATCTTGCGCATGGACGACGCCACGCGGATGTCATAGAGCGTGACCGTGCGGTCCGAGCCCGTGGACGCGAGTAGCGACGCCTCGGCGGGGTTGAACTTGACCGCCGTGATCGAGTCCGCGCCCCACGAGAACTCGTGCGTCGGCTCGGACCGCTGGTGATCCCACACCTGCACCTTGGAGCTGCACGTCGCGAACAGGTTCTTGCTCCAGTGGTGGTCAATACCCCTAGAAAAACACAGAAAAACAAACAGACATATAGTGTCAGCGCATAACAACAACAGGATGAAAAGTGCACGCGCAACGTACAAGAATGGCTCCTTGGAGGCGAACGTGGAGAGCGCCGTGGGCACGTCGTCTTCGTCGTCCTTAATGTGCAGCGACCACTGCTTCACGGTCTTGTCCTCAGAGCAGGAGAAGAACGTCTTGCCGCCCGGCGCGACCGTGAGTCCGCGCACAAAGCCCTTGTGGCCGTAGCACGACCAGACGGTCTTGCGGCGCGGCAGGTCCCACACGCGGATCTCGCCGTCCGCTGCGCCACTGAGGAACGCCACGAGGGAGTTCGGACTCGTGGCGATCGAGCTCACGCCGTCCGAGTGGCCGTCCAGCGCGCCGATGAACGGCTTGGCGAACATGCGGTCGAGCTTCACCGCGTTGAGCGTGCGTGTGTACTCGCGCGGGCGCTCGAACGGATGCAGCGCCGGGTCGTAGTTGCGGAACACCTTGAGCTTGTCCGTGTTCACTTCCTGCGTGAAGTCCTTCTCCACGCGCGAGATTGTCTTGACCTTCATGGCTGTGTGTGTGCTGTAGATCTGTGTGTGTGTGATGCAGCTGCTGTCGTATGGGAGGCACACAGACAGACAGAGCGAGATGGAGAGAGAGCTGCTCGTTGATGGCGAATGTCTCCACGTCCTATGAAGCTCCAGGTGGTAAAAGCCAACACTCGACTGGACTGCGGGTGACGCCGTCTTGCGCGTCTCTCATTGGCTGAAAATGGTGTCTGTCACTAAAATCGACAGTCAAGTCACTATGGAAAGGAAGTCACTCATTTGAACCCCAAATCCATGGTTGAAATGGCTTCACTTTTGGCGAGCGGTTACGCCTCGCTGTATGAGCAGCTCATGAGCAGCTCATGCGCCGCTCTCTCTCACACACACTGACTGCATCAAGAGCGCTCTATCGGATATCGAACAACTCGCCTCATCGTTCGCGCCATGAAGAGCGATGCCAAGCCGCTTGAGATCCGCGTGTTGGACAGCGAGGCCCTGGTGCGTGGCCCGACGTGCTGTGTTTACAACAAGAGGCTTCAACGAGGGCGATGCTGGATATGCTTCAGTGTGCCAATGGCGTGTTGGAGCAGAGCAGTTTGCAAATAACCACATGTCATTCCTGACCGGACTTTGGGTGCTTTTCTGCGATTTCATTTCATTCAGACAACGCTCTGCGCAGAGCCAAACTCGAGCAAGTTTGCGATCGATGCGCACAACCGCGCGGTCGAAGAGATCGGCGACTTGTCCGAGGTACGCAGCGTTCTCTCTTTGTTGGTTTGCATGGGCTTTGACAGTGTGTGGTTAGTATATTGTGTTTATAATGTGTGGTGATGCCATCTCTAGCTGCTGAAGCTCTGCTCGTTGGATCTGTCGTTCAATCGCCTCAAGGCGCTGACGAATCTCAACACTGCGAAGGAGCTGCGAGAGCTCAAGCTCTACAACAACAACCTCACGACCACCAGAGGACTGCGCGGGTGCGACAACCATCTGGGGCTATTTAGCGTGCTGTCGATAGTATTGCTGTGTGTTCACACAACTGAGCTATTCGCAATGCCTCTAGGAATGCGAACCTCGAGGGGTTGTTCCTCAGCGAGAACCAGATCGAAGAGATCTCTGCCGATTTACTGGGGCTCGGGAAGCTCAAGTCGCTCTGGCTCAAGGGGAATCGCATCGAGCGTGTCGAGAACCTGAAGTCCTGCCGCGCGCTGGTCTATCTGGACTTGAGCAGGAACCGACTCACGGGTGCTGCATCCGAGGTGCCTTGAAGCAGTTTGGCTTTTCAGCTGTAATGACTTGTATGGCATACTCACATCGCGTTCTCCACCTGCAGGGTATGGAGAGCTTGGCGAACCTGGAGACGCTCAACTTGAGCGACAACCAGCTCAGGTCTATTGGAAATTTGTCGAGTCTCGTGAAACTCGAGGACCTCAACCTCGGCAACAATCAGCTCACCAGTCTCGAGGGCCAATTTCCTCCGAACCTGACGGTGCGTTCCTAAGTCTCCTTTCTGTAGTGGTACAATACCTTGGGAAATGAAAATGCGCATCGTGTGTTCGCTTCGTTGTTTCTAGGCGCTTCGGGTCAATGGCAACCGCATCTCGGACCTGCAAAGCCTCGCCGCGACGCTCCCGAGCCTGAACGAGCTGTACATCCAGGACAACTCGCTGAGTGACCTCGAGCCCATCGCGTCTCGGTTCCCAGAGCTCGAGTCGCTCGACATTCGCAACAACAGAGTTCGCTCTGTGACGCAGCTCAAGGCGCTGGCGCTGTGCAAATCGCTGCAGGACATCTGGATCGTCGGCAACCCGTGCTGTTTGTCCGGCAGGTTCGTCCCCAAATCCTATAGCTTTCTCTATACGCGAGCGAATACTAATCTGAACGACCGGGGTTTGAACTTGTCACTACATAGTTATGTCCTTGATCTCTTCTCGGGACTCCCAGAGCTCAAGACGCTCGACAACCTCACAGATACGCAGCTGCAGAGCCACATCGAGGGCTTGAAGAACGGGACGATCTCATCACTGTCTCAAGCGGTTCTCTCCTCCACGCCGCGACCGCACACTCCGTCTTTGTATCGTCCAGGGACCGCGTCTTCTCGCCCAGGAAGCAGAAGTGGCTTGGGCTCTCGTCCAACCACGCCAAGCGGTCGACCTGGGTCCCCCGATGTCGGCGCTCCAGTTTTCCACAAGCCCTCCGCCCGAATCGGTACAATATCTCATTGCTATTCAATGGATCAAAGCCAATTGAAAATGCTCACTGTACTCCTCTTTACGACATTGTGTTACTCGCAGGAAACCTCATGAAGCTCGTACCGCAATCTGAAATCGAGAAAGCCAAGTCCGACGTCAGCGAGCGCCTTCAGAAGATGAAAGACTTCCTGCAGCGCATTGGCAGCAGCGACCTCCAGACTGCCAAGGACCCAAGTGACGAGATGAAGCGAACTCCGTCAAAGTCATCACAGAGCAGGTCGACCGAGTTTCGTGGGAACAGTGTCGCAAGGATAACCAAAGCCAGCCAACGAGTCGGATCACAACAGCGCGAGGTACCAGCCCCTGCTGAGGTGAAGAAAGACGCTCTTGCACCAAAAGAGAGCGCCACAACACGACGCGAGTCCTCTGGGGACGCCAGACCTACGTTGAGCAGCTCAACTCACGCTCAACCGACTTTCATGACGAGCCCACAGTCAAGGGTGCGCAAGTCCTGCGTCGACGCTGGCACCGACCCGCTTGACTCACTCGTGGGTAATAATTACATGGAGCGGCTCGCGACGCCTGCTCCACTGTCAAGTCGACTCGGTCACGAGATCGAGACGCAGACCACGCTCCCGCCAGCCCCCGTCGCCATGCTGGGGCCAGTCTCTAGCTCCAAACCTGGAACCGACCAAATGCACCGTGTGTTGCCGACTGAAGCGATTCAGACCGAACCGGAGCCTCAAGTCGATGGCGACCTGATCGAGAAGGAGATGAAAGAGTTCCTCATGCGGTACATCAACAACAATGATGGGGCTGATGGCTACAAAGACAACAACGGCAGCTACGGTGGTGAGGGTAGCGCGTGCTATGCTGGAGACAAAGAGAACCAAGATGAAGCGAGGGTAATAACGGAGTCTCCGCGGATAGAGCCCATCAAGGTCGCGGAGCAGCGCCAGCCGCCGAACCCTCAGTCGCGCCAAGGGTACCGAACGTTCCGCATACCCTCGTCTCGCCCCAGTAGCTCCCAATCCAGTTTTTAAGCTCTGACATTTCTTTCATTCGCACATGCCGTCAATATTGACTACTATGTAGTATTCATTCTTTGGGTGACGCGCTCCATTTGATTCGATTATGCCTGGGGGGCTGCTGTTGTCTCTGGGACTACGTTTCTGGAGCTTCGCACTGCACCCTCCACGTATCTGACACAGACAGACCTTTAATCACCAACTGCAGCCAAGCAACGAGAGACACGGAGAGCAGAGCCATTGCGCACCTGAGGCTCCGCTCCATGGAGGTCATCTTCTCGTGGAGAACTGCTAGTCGGCTCTTTGCGCTTGCATCTGTAGCAGCTCAGTACCACCATTAGAGAGCCAATTACTAGTGAATCAACACCCAATCAGCTCTTCTAATAGAGTAGAGATACGACAATCGTACGGAATCGGTTAATAAAGTCCACGAGCTGGAGCAGCTCCAGCTGGATCTGGTCGATCCCGGCTTTCATTCGCCAGTCATCGTGGAGAAGCTGCGCGCGGGGGCTGCCACCACATGTCATAGAGAAAGGTTGATAGTGAAAGAGTCAGTCAGTACTTCAGTACGAAGCTGACGCTCAGGCAAACCACCGCAGCTACACGCACTCCATGTTGTTTGCTTTCTTGGCGTTGCTTTCGACACCAAGTGTTCTCTTCCTTTGCCTTTAGAGTATCAAATTAAGTATCAAGCGTGATACCAAAAGGACGCGTCGTTTCGGGGCTTATGTTGCAGCAAGGGAGTCAGAAGCGTAACCTCCATGTTGAAGCTGTTGGTTGTGTAACCCATTATCTAGTGGTTGCGTGCGTTTGGATCTCTTGACGAGTCGCACTGGGCTCTGATTGACAACTACAAAAGAAGCATCAAAGATGACGCGCACTGCTGCCGACGCGACTGACGCCGCAGCGCACGATGAACTCCCGAGCTGGCAGCAGCGCTGCGAAGAGGAGCTCGAGAAGATCCGCACGGAGGGCGACTTGGTGCTCATCAAGGCCCACGCCGAGCGCCAGAACATCCTGAAGGCCGACGAAGAGCTCCAAGCACTCAAGAAGCAGCTCAAGGAGGCGAAGAAGCAGTTCAACGCGCTCAGCAAGAGCGCCGCGGGAGCGCACCACGCTTTTGGCAATGCTGCTGCAGCAGGGGCTGCTGGGGTAGTTGTAGGAGTAGTGTCGACTGCTGGGATCACGTCTCCACTGCCAGAGGATAGCATTGCTGCTGCTACACCTGCCGATGCTGTAACCTCCCAGCGCTTAGCACAAGTCGAGGAGCGCTTGAAAGTCGCAGTCTCCGAGCGCCACGTTGAGCTACAGAAACTGCGTCACCAAATCGATCAGACTCGCCGTCAGCGGCTGGAAGGACTGGCGCACGAAAAGCGCATCGGCAACGAAACCCGACAGACGGAAGAGGAGATCCAGCAGGCGCAAAAGGAAGTAGATGCGCTGAAGGAGAGAGCTGCGCTGCTGAAAAGCGAGATCGCGCAGCTGCAGAGCGACTTTGACGTTGAGAAGCAGGCGTTCCGCATCGAGAAGCAGCAGCTGACGCTCGAGGTCGACCGCATCGCGAAACCTGACAAAGGCGTCGTCAAGGTGAACCTTCCAGGACGGGTACGTGCTCTGAGTTGGTTTGTACTACTGGACGATCACAGCTAAAGCCTCTTTGGGGTTGCTCGCGATACTGCAAACAGAAAAGCATCTACAACAGCATTGGACAGCGCAGCAAGCACGCCCAGTACGTTTTGCTACCCATATTTCGATGAAAACTACCTGATACCAGTACCAACGAAGTATCAAGTAGCAATCTAACCTGGTACTTAATTCTCCTTCTCGCACGCTTCAGCAGCATGTCCAAGGCGAAAAAGTTGAGCATCGAGCAGAAAGTGGTGTCGTTCGAGCAGAAGAAGCTGCTGCTGGACAAGCTCGTGGAGGACACGGGGATCCAGAACCTGAGCGACTTCATCGAGCGCTACAACGAGCAGGAGCGCGTCAAGGCCGATATCCTCGCGCGCATCGAGGCCAAGTCCTGCATGAGTACCTACGTGCCTGCCTCACGATGCTTGTGGTACCTTATGTGGCAACTTGGCTCAGCGAAACCCCTCCTTTGATGCTTCATGCAGACTCGTCGTTGAACGAAGCAATCGCACACTTGGCGGAGGACATCACGCGCTTGAGCGGCGCGGGCGACATCCAGACCATTGTGCACATGGAGCAGCCCTCAGGTACGAAGCAATTCGACAGCACCTACCATGATATGCGCTATCTCCCGCAAGGTTCACATGGATCACTGGATCTCTCTCTGTAGAGCTCAAGAGACTCATCGACGTCAACGAAACCCAGATCAACCAGTGGTCTCACGACGCACAGGTTTACGCCGAGACGTGCGTTGCGTTGGCAGGGCTGCTGAACTTTGTTGTTTCTCACTTAAGGCATATTAAATTGGCTTCCTAACTGTCGAGCTTTGTGCTTTGTGTCTACAGCCTCAAGCTGTTCCGAGAGCCGATCCGCGAGTTGTACCTCGAGCTGTTTCCTCAAGACCGCGACGACGAAGCCTCGGACAGCACGGTGAAGTTTATGGCAACTTTACCGATTGATGCGGGCAACAGCCAATTCTTATTAACAGTGTACCTTTGACTATTTGAAAAACGAGTAGATCAACGAGCTGAGCATGCTGCGGCGCATTGGCGCGATTGAGGAGCGCACGATGCAGCGCGTGCTCGTGAAGATCCTCCACGAGACGGAGACCACACAGTGCAGCGAGACCTGGAGAAGGCTGCGCAAGTACCAGGGGCTCTGGAAAGACAGCAACAACGGAGGTGAAGACGAAAACACCGGTCAGCTTGGTTTCGCAAGTAGTAATCGATCCGCTGCGGTGGAGCCACCGTCTGTGCGCGATGCGATCGTCCACGACTCGGAGGAGGACGACTCGGACGATCCGCACTCGGAATCAGCGCTCGTGGCGATCCACCCGGACGAGTTCCGTCAAAGGCAGAGCAACATCAACAAGAGCAGCAGCAGCAATAACAACAGCAACGACAGCCACAGCGCCATCAGCGCTGGCTCTGCAGCAGCAGCAGTCGCTACGCAAGCGCAGCGCAAGCACGCAGCCATTTCACTATGAAATGGATAGAGAATCCTCACACTAGTAGTATTTCCATATGAGTGTGGCAAACTACTCTGTTCTTCTTGGTACTCTACTTTTATGCAATAACCACTTTATCTACCATTGTAAAACAAGTTCGCCGCACAATATCGGTTCAGCCTCGCGGGGCGAACGCGACCCACACGGGGCAATGGTCCGATATCTCGTACGCGCACTGCATGCGAGCCTCTTGCGCACGCCGGCGAGGAAGAAGCGTGGTTCCGTCGCCATTATCAGCCGCCATGGAGCTTGGGGTGCGACGTCGAAGCAGCTGTCTGCTGTGCTGCATCGAAGTTGCGAACCCGGGCTTCGAGTGCGGGTAGTAGCGCCAATCGAAGCGGTACACGCCGCTCTCAATCTGATACTTCAGTTGCTGCTGCAGAGCCGTGATGTCCGCCAGGTCCATGCAGATATTGTCGCACAGGTTCCCAGACACAGTGGAAGACAACGGCGCACAGACAAGCGGTGTCATGATCGCGCGGTCAGCGAAATTGTTGTTGCTGCTGCCAAACTCGTGCGGGGCGAGATTGAAGTCGCCCAGTACTACAACAGCCCTCTTCTCTCCAACCTCCGCCATCTGCTGTTCCTGGAGGGATCTCACCAGGCGCTTAATCCCCTGGACTTCAGCGACTCGGTCTTGCTTCTCACCGCAGGATACGTGCACGTTCACGAGCGTGAGCCCCAGCGGAGGCAGCAAAGTGGACTGCTGTGAGGTTGACAATGCAAAGTGCGCGACGAACGGCGGACGATCAAACACGTTGTCCACGCCGGCAAACAACGAGCGCTTGCCAGTGACACGGGCCACGCTGCGGCGAAACATGAACGCGAAATGCTCGGATCTCGTCTTGGTCGCCTCAACCGCTGGCGAAGGTGGGGTGGCGATGCCAACTGGCGCAGAGACCACAAAGTCCCAGCCGGGGAGCAAGATCTTGAGCCTCTTTAGCACGATCGTGTCGCGAACCTCCTGTCACATGTGTGAGCAAAAACCCGTCAGGCGGTGACTAAAGAAGACGGAGGAGTGTCGTATGGAGACAGCCTACTCGGCCAAGCTTACAGCATTGTACCTGCAAAGCAACGAGGTCAAACTCGTTGATGATGCCAGCGATGCGGTGCAGCAGCGCCACGTCCTTGCTCTTCGAGATGTTGCGGATGTTCCACGACGCGACGAGGATCGTGTTCTCCGCCGCTGCGGTGCGCTTAGGATTAGACCCCACTGTTGTCGATGAGTGGAGGTCACTGAATAGGTTGGCGCGCACACTGGTGTCGGCCTCACGACATACGTGTGGTGCACATCTGCTCCCGTTCTCAGCTGGGAACTCCAATGGACCAGAGTCATTGCCGCTCTCAGCTGCGACTTCATGATATTCCAGCGGATCTTGCTCATACGCTCGTGTACTAGTACTGGTGCTTGTGCGATTTATGGTGTTGTTGGGAGAGGGGTCAATGGTGAAGTGGGGCTCCAGTTTGTGGTACGTAATCGATCCGATGCCCTTGACATGGACCAAGTCTGTTTTCCGAGAGAACGGTCTCGCGCTCACAATGCGACGCGCGAGCACGAGTCCGATGCCATGGAGCAGTTGCAGCTCTTGTAGCGACGCCGAGTTGATGTCCACCAGCGTTCCTGGCGATGAAGGCGACACTAAAGCAGCCACTGGACGGCGTTTAGGTGGGGCTGGAGCAGGAGCTCGGCTCGTGTCCTCTTTGATGGAGGAGCCCTTGCCGTCCTTCACTGCAGTGCTGGCACTATAGACAGCTGTTGATCCGATGCACACACGTGGACCAGCGCCAGTGAGCGTGGCGTACCGTTTAGGACCAATACCCTTGACGTTGAGGAGCTGGTCGAGGCGCGCGAAGGGCCGTAAGAGCACGATCTTCTCCGCGATCGCGGGGCCGACGCCCGGCAGCAGCTCCAGCTCACTGAGTGACGCGTTGTTCAAGTCGATCAGCATGCTTTTACTTTCTCTCTCTCGTAAGCCACTCACACAGAGAAAGAGTGAGAACGCAGGCATTGCGAGCAAGCAGGCTTGGGCGGTCGCGATCTTCAAGCCTGGACTCTGGAAAGGCGCCATTTTTTGAAGGCAGGAGCTGTTGGGACAAACTGGATACACAAATTGTATACATGTTGATGACCTTTTTCTACCCACAATAGTATAGCCGAATAAAAATGGAACTAAAGTGTCTTTTTCTATACCTTATGCAGACCTAACCCGCGCACTTCTCGAGCCGTTTGTGTGAGAGATTTTCGCGCGCACAAGTGTTCCCCCTGAAGCGCCGCCTCGCAGCGCGAGAACACAAGTCCGTCCGTGTGTCCAACAAATACAAACACTACTATACGGATCGATTACCGGATAGTTCAGATTGTCACAGCAGTCAATCTCTTTTTCGAAGGGTCTCGTTTACGTTGCACTTCGACGCTTCTGCAACATAAAAGGAATTCAAGTTGTCATTCCGCAACTTGATAAAACATCCAATCATATCGCTTTAGCATGATCAGGTGGTTTCTGATTGGATGATATGATCACGCTTACAAATTCCAAGATGTTTTCTTTTTCAGTGATTAACACAGCAAAGTGATGGTCGATGTAGCCATTTCTTCTTTGCAATTGCGAGCCATCCGTTACACAAAGTCCCCCACAGACGCTTCTTGCTGGCGTTGTGTTTGAGCTCTGCTGGTCTGTTGCATGGGGAAAGAATGGGAGAGTGGTTGCTGGCCTGAGGCGTCGCGCAGGAGCAGCCCAAATAAGCGCGCGTTTTGCGCTCGATTGGTTATTTTCAGGCTCCGCGTTTCCGACTTCTTTCTTTCAAGAGCATTTGCTCCGCAGCTCCTCAGTGCAGCTCTGAAGCGGCGGCAATCGTCACCACTCTTCATTTACTCCGCTCTCTCTCTCGGATTCTGGGCAGAGCGATAGAGAAGAAAGATAGCGCGTGCGTGGTCCAAAACCGTCCACGTTGCACACAGCCGCGCTTCGGTGGGTCTTCCTTCGTCTATTGGTTCGTCTACCTAGCAGCTTCGCTCCACCATGGCGAATCGCGCTCCGATCGAGACAACCCACGATGGCAAGTGGACCGCCGACGCTGAGGCTCGGACAAGACTGACTTCCTCGCCGACGCGCTCACAGGGTATCAGGTCCACCGGATCGTTCTCCTACCAGGGATCGCATACGCCGACCCTCCCGTTGCAAGCGTTGAGCGAAGGCGAGATCCGAGAGTCGCATCGATCGCGATTCCTTACTGAGCCGGAGAAGATTCTTGCGAGTGACCCCGCCAAGACGAAGCAGTCCCACCGCGTGCTGTACTCGGTGACGACCCATGCGGCCTGGCACGACCAGAGCATCGAGTCTGTGCTCCAGCAACTCGATGTGACCGCAAAGTCGGGACTCAGCGACCACGAAGCGAAGCGCCGCCGAGCGCAATATGGCCCAAACGCACTCGAAGGTGGCAAGCGCGCGCCAATCTGGGTAATCTTCATGCTGCAGTTCGTGAACTTGATCATCGGGCTCCTCATGCTCGCAGCAACCGCGTCGATCGCGCTCCAGGAGTACGTCGAAGGTTTGGCGATCATCGCGATCGTCACGCTAAACGCCGTCATCGCAACGATGCAGGAGAACCGAGCTGGAAACGCACTTGACGCACTGGCAAAAATGTCCTCGCCACAATGCGTCGTCATCCGTGATAGCAGACAGACGCAGATCCCAAGCGATGGTCTCGTGCCTGGCGACATCGTCATGCTCACGACGGGCGACATCGTGCCTGCCGACATCCGGCTGATCGCGACCTCGGACTGCAAAGTGAACGAGATGATCCTTACGGGTGAGTCTGAGGACGTGCACAAGAAATTCGATGCCGACATGTCAAAAAGCACAAAACTCACTGCGGACAACATGGTCTTCGCGTCGACATCGATGGCGTGCGGTAACGCGACGGGCGTGGTCGTAGAGACCGCGATGGGCACGCGCGTCGGCTCGATCGCTGCGCTTCTCAAAGACAAACACTCGTCCGAGGGCGGCAACTGCATCACTCGGTTCCTCGCCAAGTACCAACCAAAAATGACGCCACTACAGGAAGCGCTGCACCACCTCGGTGTGTTCATGGGCTCCGCAGTGCTGGTCATCTGTGCGATCGTGTTCATCGTTGGCATGGTCCGTGGCAACCACGACCCAAAGAACGCGGATCGACCCGTGTGGCTCACGATGGTCATGGTCGCAGTCTCACTCGCTGTCAGCGCTGTCCCCGAGGGTCTTCCGATGGTGGTCACGATTTGCCTTTCGACGGGGACGGCGGAAATGGTCAAGAAAGGCGTGCTCGTGCGCAAACTCGCCGCGGTCGAGAGTCTCGGCGCCGCGTCTGTGATATGCACAGACAAGACCGGCACGCTCACCGAGGGCAAGATGACCGCGATCAAAGCCTGGGGAGACTTCTTCGAGTACGCCATCACTGGCACGGGCTTTGACCCAAACGGCGAGTTCCTGCTCAATGGCATCAAGCAGACCGCTGAGAACAACACGCAGCTCCACACGATGCTGCTCTCGGCGGTGCTGTGCTCCAACACAACTTTGCAGCAAGAGCAGACAGAGGACGGTCTGGTTGCGTGGTACCCCATGGGGAATGCATCAGAGGCTCCTTTGGTCGTCGCTGCGGCGAAAATGGGCATCTGGGAGGCCGATGTGAGCGACAAGTACCCGCGCGTCACGGAGAT
Source organism: Globisporangium emineosum (assembly GCA_023334195.1). Lineage (NCBI taxonomy): Eukaryota > Oomycota > Peronosporomycetes > Pythiales > Pythiaceae > Globisporangium > Globisporangium emineosum. Next base: position 22,331 of record JAASGK010000146.1, read on the forward strand.
TCCGTTCAACTCGTCTCGAAAGATGATGATCACGCTCAACCAGGTCTCGAATGCCAAGCTCGGCAGCCTCACACTGCCTTTGGGCACGACCTACGTCGCGAACGTCAAGGGCGCACCCAACTACATTTTGAACAACTGCCAGCAATTCGTTCGCAAGAGCGGCGAGATTGTCGAACTGTCCGCGAAGAATCGCGACACCATCTTGGAAGCAGTCGACGAGCTCTCTTCGCAGGCGCTACGCGTGCTGGCGATTGCGATCAACCCGATCACCAACTTAACGTTCGCTGTCGACACGGACGACATCGACGAGAAGTTCACACAGCTCAGTGAGTCGCTCGTCTTCGTGGGTTTGGTCGCCTCGATCGATCCTCCGCGCCAGGGCGTCAAGGAGTCCATCAAAATCGCACGCACTGCCTCGATTCGCACAGTCATGATCACGGGCGACTACCTCAAGACAGCGATCGCGATCGCCAAGACCATCGATCTGCTGAGCGTCGGCGCGGACGTGGACGAAGAGGCGGTCGACTGCTCGATCCTCCGTCCGCGTGGAGACGAGTACCTGACCGACCACGACCTCGACGAGATCACATCGCGCACGTCGGTGTTCGCTCGAGCCAAGCCGGAGGACAAGATCGAGATCGTCAAATCGCTGCAGCGCCAGGACCACGTCGCGGCGATGACTGGCGATGGCGTAAACGACGCTCCAGCGTTGAAAGAAGCCGACATTGGCGTTGCCATGGGCATCGCAGGCACGGAGGTCGCAAAGGGCGCTTCGGACATGATCCTGACAGACGACAACTTCTGCAGCATCGTCGCGGCGGTCGAGAAAGGTCGCGGGATCTACACCAACATCCAGAAGTTCGTCTGCTTCCTGCTCTCGACCAACTTTGGCGAGATCTCCATCATCTTCATCGCGATCGCCGTGGGCATGCCCAACCCACTCGAGCCACTGCAGATCCTCGTGCTCAACCTCTTCGCTGACGGCATGGCTGCGGTGGCACTATCGCTTGAGAAGGGGGATCCGCGAGCGATGCTTGAGCGTCCTCGACCAAAGACACAGCCGATCATCCACGGGCGACTCTGGGTGCTCGTGCTCACGAACGCGTTCTTGATTGGAAGCGGTGCGCTGGTCGTGTTCTCCGCGGGTCTCTACTGGAACTTCCAGAACGTGCTCATGGATGACATCCTCAACGGCGCGAAGACGGTCGACGAGTACGAGCACGTGCTCTGCAACCGCTGGCAGGGGGTCCGCGCGCACTGGAAGCTCTTCGGACATTGTGACGCTCTCTCAGCGGATGGCTCGCGCATTTTTCCGGAACTCCCCTCTGGCGCAACGGGATACGAAGACTCCGACCTCTACTGTGAAACTGGCGAGTACGAGTGCTTGACCGAAGGCATCGCTCGCGCACAGACCATGGCGTTCATTTACATCACGACGATGGAGATGTTCCGAGCGTACACTGCGCGCAGCTTCACGAACCACGTGTTCGTCGGCTTCTTCTCGAACCGGTATATGCAGTACGCTGCGGTTGGCTCGATTTCGCTCACGCTCTTTGTGACGAACACGCCCGTGGTCATGGACGACCTCTTTGGCTTTGCAAAGATCTACTGGTTCCAGTGGCTTTTCGCTATGGTGGTCGCGTTCACTGCGGCGTCGCTCGGCGAGATGCTCAAGTTTGGGTACCGTCGCAACGATCGCGAGAAAGCCCGGTGGCAAAACATGGACGACGGCTTTGACACCGTGCTGCTGGAGATCCGCAACCTTCGTCACCACGTCGAGAAGCTGGAGGACAAGCTTGAGGTTGCGACGCACAAGCCTGCCCGACGGCTGACGTTCTTACCCGGCGGGGCCTCGCGAGAGAACAGCCGCAACAACTTCATGCCCGTCCCCACACCTCTGCAAGAGAACATGGTGTGAGGGGGAGAACGAATTTAGACAGGGTATGACGACGACCGCACGCCAACCATCAGTTTGCATTCTTTCTCCATCACACTTCTCTTGTTCTCACTCTCTCGTGCTTTGTGAGAACAACCCAATGGACTTTCTTTCATTTGCCTTCGTTTACCGTTGTCTTCGTGCTCTTCTTCAGCGCATTCTTGCTTTTCTTCGAGTGCAAAGCGGAAAGGACAAGAAAAGACGGACACTGTTGCTGTTGTTGGCTCAAGACTCGCACTCGAGCAGGTACAGCCAGCTAGCTTTTTCGCATTTTTGAATTGCTCTGTGCACTTTCTCGCACCGGACCCGCTGGCGCTTGAAGCTGATCTGAGATCTGTACCCGTTTGCTTGTCGCCGCATTCTTTACAGCTTCGGTGATGAAGTCATCTTCGTTTTCGTCCTCATCCAGCACGTCCTCTTCGGCATCTCCGTCCATGAACTCTTCCGGCTCGTTCTCCTCCCCACATCCGGACCAAGCGCACCCGAGCATGGCTGGAAATGACGCTCAGTCCTCATCGTTTCATGGGCAAGCAGCTGCAGCCGGGTCTGCGCATGAAGATGGCGAAAACGAGTCGTATGAGCGCAGCTTCTGGGCGAACATCTTTGAAGAAGGCAGCATGGTCGAGCATTTGCTTGAAGGAGACGAAGCCATGGAAGAAGAGACGAAGAGCAGTCCCAGTAATGGAGCTCACCAGACGTCACTCGACGGGAGCGAAGTGGATTCAACCCCGTCGTCAGCGCTGCTGGACCAGTGGAACCATTACGACGACAGCATGGACTGTTCAATGGTAGAGTTTTCAGCTCCACAGATGGCGATGGCGAGTTCGACGCCGTCTGGATCGATGTTCCCACACACAATGACGTATCAGCATCTGGTGTCCGGTCCAGGCGATCATGAAGTGTAGGCAGCAGCTCCTCGATGCGAGCATGTGTTGTTCTTGTTGGAGCCGAGTCATTGATAGATTGTGTGTGCGTGATCTTGTACCCGTAGCCATCGCGCGTACATGAAGCCTGGAATCGCGTACAACCCGCACGATCAGAAGCTGACTTCTGGAGCCGCGTCTCGCAGCTTCACTTTCGAAAAGCAGAGCGACAACACTCCATTTGGTGCGATTTTTTTGCATATTTGCTCTTCATCTTGAAAAAGCACGTGTCACTGCTGACCTCCGATCTGTGTGTGTTCTTCAAATTGCAGCATTGTCGAAGCCGATTCTGCGCGACGACGGCATCATGCTCGTTGGGACCGAGATTGCCGACGAGCCAGCAAGAAGTCCCCACGACAAGAACCGCATCTTCGTGACGAATTTCCGCTCGTCGAATCCAGCGCAGATGGCAGCCAACATTGTGGTCGAATCGGTACGCCCGCCATCCCGTCTCATCATTTGCCTCTTTGCACGATATCGGGCCCACTAACTCCAACCTTGCTTCATTTTTTAGGAAGTGCGTGACCTTCACTGGATGAACAACCAGACTGCCATTGTCGCGATTGGCAAAGACATCCACTTGATCAGCATTGGGGCTGGAGGGGGAAATCGCTCCTGCCATCTGCAATGTAAGTTGTTTTGGTAGCTCACACGCACGACTTCATTAGCGATCGTAAAGGGTTCATTGTTGTTTGTTTATGGTGTGCTTCTTGCCGTTTGTAGCTGCAATCCCGAGCGTCCACTCCGATGCCATCCGAGAGCTTGCCGTCCACGCATCGAGCTCTCACGTTCTGTCCGGAGGTAAGCCAGCCGACTTCATAATTCTGGTCGCGTGTTCTCCAATGGCTGGTCATTGATGGTGCAACCTTGTTTGTCTGCTCAGGCTTTGATGAGACAGTGGTGCTCACTGACCTTCGCCGTGGAGGTGACCCCACAGCATCATCGATAGTGAGCAAGTTCGACGCTCACGACGTCGTCAGCAGCCTCCGTTGGTCGCCAGACGAGTCTCAGCTGAGTTGGACGACTGATGGTGGCGATTTCCAAATCGCAGATGCTCGCACGCGGTCGTCGCAACTGCAGATCCCGCTGTACACGTTCTTGGTGCGTCCGCTCGTCTTTGTCGCCCTCGGGTAATGGTGATTCGCGTCATTGCTAACTCATTTATTTCCGTATCAAATTCGCAGCAAGTTGAGTCGATGGGTGGGTTGTTCACGCATGAGTACTTGAGCGCGCACAAAGTCGTACTCGGATTTGAGCACAACCATCTTGTCTACGTCGACACCCGGATGCCTCGGAACGCCTGTTGGTACGAAATCTTGACTCGCTTGTTCAGAAAGAGCGAACTTAGCGCTGATACTGATTCGCAACATTTCCTTTTGCTGCGCAGCTATACTGTGTCGAAGTCGCCGATGATCAAGACTGGCGAGATTCGGAGGTCAAAATTGAACAAGTTTGCTCTCTTTGGACTTGGAGGGTACGTACACGCAACAAGCGTCAGTAACACCAACAGATATTACGGTACAGAGACACTTACCCACTGTTGCCACGTTGATGCAGATTCGCGAACGCAGATCTATCTCGCAACGCAAAGAACCAGGAGGTGTTGAAGCTGTAAGTATCTCGTTTGACATGCGGTTCCGCTCCCTGTTTACTTAAGTGGGTTCCTCATGGCACGCTTGTTTTTCTTCTTCTCCTACACAGAAGACAGTATCATCAAGCGACAAACAGCGCGTACAAGACCAGCGGCGACTTTTCCTTTGAGAGCAACAACATCCTCGCAGTCTCCGACAAGTGAGTCTTTGTTCGCAATGTTTTGGCATGTTAGTTGAGTATGCTCTAACGCAAACCTTCTGCAACAGCTTGGGCACTGTTACCTTGTACAACAGTGACTCCATCAGGACTTACGATGCTGGAGCCCAGGAGAACTGGAAGGAGGAGCGCACGGTCTAAAATTAAAACAGGTGAGAGCAAAGCAGCAATATCATTTGAAATATGCAAGGGACTGGATTGGTTTACTGATTTTGCTGCAATCGCGCTATGTCTTGCAGGAGTCGCCCAAAGTCATTCTGAGGCGGCGCCGTCATGAAGGTGTCGAAGTGCGACCATGAGTAGCCGTCTGTCATCATGACATCTTGGGTCGTTTCTAAAGTGTCACGCGACGGAATCAGAGGCAAAAAATGGTTAGCAGTGTGTAAGAGTGTATGAGCCGTAAATAAGCAAAAGATAAGTAGATAAATGTACATATCAAACAACCAGACAAACCTCCATTGATCGCCTGGATAACTCGTCCCATCGAGTTGCTCTCATACCACTCGAACTCTTTGCTGCGCGACTTGTTCGAGAGCCCCAAGACCGTCGTCGCGACACGCACTTTGAGATCTGGGGACTGGATCGCCTGCGCGAATTTGATTCTCGTCTCGCGAGACATCTCGACGATACCGGCTTGGATGCGCTGCAAGATGTTCTGTACTTGGCTCGTGCACAGATACACCATCTCAATCAGACGGAGAACCGCGAGACACGCGTCTTCGCCTTCGTGGCGAGACTGCTCCGCCGCCTTGTCACCGTCGGCACTGTCGTACACGCGCTTCCAGAGCTGCATGCCGCACCCGATCGCCTGCAGGATCAGGTTGTTGCGGATCTTGGTCTTGGACTTGCGCTCACTTGAGTCATTCTGCAGAAGCGCGAAAATGCGCGTGCGAAACACCCACGTGTCCTTCTCAATATCGATGTAGCGCTGGCGGCACGCAAAGAGGTCCTGCTTGAGGCAGTACACGTAGAACTGAATCACCAACAGGTTGCGGCGCCACATCTCGTCGATCGGGTTCACGCTTGCGTCCTGCAGCGCTGTCGCGAGAGGGTCCCACTGATGCGGGTACGACACGGCACAGCTGCACGCCGACGCCTTGTCAAATACAAACACCAGCGACGAGTAGATCGACACTGCGTCTGAGTACGCGACTGCCTCGACGCTCTGGATGCGGTCGATCAACTCGTCGTATAGCAGATTCGACGGGTACTCTTTGCCCAGCACGACGATGCTTCGCAGCGTCGCGATCGCGGCGCCGGGGTCGTTCGTGCTCAGCGACGTCACCATGTCGAACACGAGTGACGCGTTCATCGACGAGTTCACAGTCGTCGACGGCGTCAGCGGCTTTAATCCAATGCCACTCTCGCGTTTTGATCCGACGATGCTGCGGCGCTTGCGATTCTGCTCCGGTGTGTGGAAGCCCACGGAGTCGCGCTTTTTCTTCTTGCTCGCGCTCGCACTCTTGGACGCGTCGAACGACGCCGAGCGCTTCCTCATGACCTTGACGTCGTCACTGTCGTCGAGTTCTTCCTTGACATCGTCACTATCAGCGGCGTCGTTTTCAAGGAGCGACGCCTTCACGACCGCCACAACATCTCTATCTTCCTCGTGGTCGTCTGTGTACCAAAGAAATATGGCAAATTACAGCGAATGAGAGTCGCGATTTCTCAGCTTCCAGTGGACAAGGAGGGACAAATCCGGTATGAGGCGACACAGCGCAACAGTAGCTATCTCCTGACGCACGTGCATGGGTCTCCTATCATCAAGTGGGATGCGTGAGAGCACGTACCGTCCGAGATGTAAATAACCTGATCTGCCGTCATTTTCGCCGCTTTCTTATGGCAGCTGGCAGTGTGTGTGGGGAAATACACCACCACATCGCTGTTTGCTAACAAAAAAATATAGTGACTGCAGCACGGTAGTCACTATTCTGAATCAAAAGTTTTCAAGATCACGTGAATACTGCTGTTCCATTGGTTAAAAATGGTAAAGAGCAGGTTTCGCCCAATCAACGGTCCAGAATGGGGCCAGTTTGAAAATCAACTTTTGCGCGCTGAAAAGAAGAGAAAGCCTCATCAAAGAGAAAGAGCTCAACATCACGAAGAAGAGTAGGAAGCATCAGGTGTGTGTGTGTGTGTGTCTTTCTCTCTTTCTATGGGTATGAAGCGTCTCTGAGTGTATGAGAGGGACGGCGCTTAACGTACTTGCGTGTGTCTCTATGTGATACCCATGCAGTCAGAATGGAAGCAACATCTCGCGACGCAGCCGCCACTGGACAGCAGCAGCAGAACGGAGCCGAACTGGCGGCGCAGCTCGTCATGTTCCAGCAACAGCAGCAGCAGTACCTCAGCCACTTGGTGGGTGCTTGATTCCTTTTATTGTGCATGCACATACATACGCTGTAAGGACGGTGCCTGTGCGTGTTGTTAATGCTCTCTTGTCGTGTGTGTGTGTGTGTGTTGTACCCCACTTTCTCTATCGATCGCGTTGTTTGTGGCGTGATGCTGTGCGGGGATGACGATCACTTAGATGGTACGTGGTTGCGCGCTTTCCCATTCCGCATATATACAGAGCGACCGCCAATTAGCTAGATCTGTGTGTATGTGTTTTCAATAGGCGAACAATGAACACATCCGCGCGCTCTACGGAGGCTCGAACCCGATGCTTCCCTCGCAAATGGTGAGTCAATGATGATGCTGTTGTCGCTGTTAAAGAGGCCGCTTTGTCTAACGCTGTTTGCTATTGGTATCGCTTTTTTGTTGTTGTTGCCAATCAATACAGCTCAGCCAGGCATTGTTCCCTCGCGTCGCCACGAATGGAGCCGCAACTGAGACCGTCGAAGAAGAGCCCGTGTACGTGAACGCGAAGCAGTACCACCGCATCCTCATCCGACGACAGCAGCGCGCCAAGCTCGAGGCCAAGCTCGGCAACATCCGCCAGCGCAAGGCGTACCTGCACGACTCGCGCCACAAGCACGCGATGCGCCGACCGCGCGGCCCAGGTGGACGCTTCCTGACCAAGGACGAGATCGAAGGGTTGAAGAACGGCACGCTGCGCCTCGAGGACCTGCCTCGGAAAGCCGGCGGACACTGAGAAGAGACGACGGGTGATGAAGGCACAAGTTTTGGCTAAGTGTGTGTGACAGCGAGAGAGAGAGAGAGAGAGAGAGAGAGAGAGAGAAGCAGACAGCGTTGAATCGAGATGAAGAGAGTGTAAGGCAAGTATATATTAACACCTTTTTGAAGAGGCATGTGGGCTTTACTCGCATTTCAAAATGCAGGTCGACGAAGACTTTGGGAGGATACATATCTTTGCCAGTCCAGTCCATTCACTACTTGTCCATCGGACGCACGTACGTAACCTCTCCTGTCTTGGACACGATCAAGCCGCACACGCGGTTGCGCTGCAGCTTGTCCTCGAGCCCGAGACTCGCCCAGATGCGGCGGTTGCCCAGCGCCGAGAGCTGCGCGCGCTTCGCAGCGATCGTGTCTTTGTCAAAGTTCTCGAGCGGCGCGTAGATGCTTCCAATGTGGAGGTTTCCTGCAATGTCACGAAGCCACAATGCCAGCAAATACATAAAGTGTACGAGAGAGAGAGCGCTAAACATAGATACACAAAACAAAGCTTACCGTTGTCAATGAGCTCGCCTGCCTCCTCTTCTTCAGCGCCAGCTTCGGATTTCAACGCTTTCTCGCGCTCAAACGAGTCTGCGTGACGCAACACTGGCATCTTCTCTGGTGCTGCTGCCAACGGATCACTTGCGCCGCCGTTCGCTGCTGCGGCAGCCGCTGTGTCAGGCGATGGCGGCGCGTCGTAGTCGTTTCGTCGGTACGAAGGGCGTTGACCTGCCCAAATTTCAAGTTTCAAGCATGAGCGAACCATAGTTAGATACGAAAACTTGAACATTCATGCGCACTTCACGACAACATACCATAGGTGTTCTTGACGCTCGTGCAGGAGCAGGTGGAGTTGCAGGCGCAGTGGGAGAAATGGCAGAACCGTCCTCGCTGGCAGACGCCCTTGTTCTGGAAATCGTAGCAGACGCCCGTGCCAGGACCTGCAGCAAAGACCAGAGAAGACCACACGTCAGCACCAGCACATCAGTTGCCAATTTCGGAGCAAGCTCGACACAGCAGACATACCAGCTCCGCCTCCTTGTCCACCGCCGCTCCCTCTCTTCTTCTTGTTTGGAGGCGCGTACTCCTAGCACGACAACCAACAACAACAGCAACATTGATGAGTACCAAACCAACCAATCCACTGATACTAGACAATCATCTTAGCATACTATGGTACTCACATCCTGGTTTGCAGCTCCGAGAGCGGGCGCACTGTCCTGCTGTCGGATTTTCTGCATTAAACTAGTTTTCTTGCTCGGGTCGTCCGGGAAGAGCGTCTCGAACTCCTCAAGCTTGATGTCTTCCCCGATCGCCTTCTCGACCATGCTCAGGTAGCCGCGCTCGAGCGGCATCGCCTTGTCCGGGCGACTTCGCGCGTATCGCCACCCGCCTGTCACGATACCACATTCATATGATGATCGTCCAGTTAGAAGAAACCCCATCAAAGTGATAGCCGCGGACCTTGCTTTCCTTCCACGTATTGATTGGTATGACAGACAGGCAATGTACCTTTTCGCCATCCCTGGCCTCGCTCGGTCGCGTTGAACTCGGGGTTCCCAATGTCCCAGCTGCTCTTATCGTGCGACGGCACAAACGTGAGCCACTCCGGGTCGTAGACGCACTCGACAATGCGCGACGACGCCTTCTTGTCCTGGCGGAAGGTCTCGAACTCCTCTGTTGATGTATGAAATGAATGACGGCACTCGCAAAACGTTAGTCTCATACACACAAACTGTTGTTAGTACAATGCAAGTGTCACCATGGTCAGTCTCAGTACCTGGCGTGAACGTGATCCAATCGTGGAAGACCTGTGTGCGCTTGTCGTGGATGATGAGCTTGAAGCCGGGCTTTGGCGGGCGGCTGCGCCACTCGACGCCCAACTGGAACTCGGCGATGAGCTGCGCTGTGGGCGACCAGTGGTAGAGCCCCTTCGAGTACCCAGGCGTGTACGGCAGCATCACAGGCGTGAACACCAGGCCCGCGTTCTGGCGCGTCTGCGAAACCCGGGGGATGATCGTGCGGATCACGTGGCTCACGCGGTTGATCGGGTACATCGCCTGCAGCACGAGCTGGAAGTGGTCCGCCGGCTGGCCTTTCGGCGGCGGGATGGTCTTGCGCGGTCCGATCACGTCGTTCTGGATGAGTTTCAGGCGGTCCTGGAGCTTGGACGACATCACGGGACTGCCGTTCAGCGCCAGGATGTCGTAGAGCAGCAGCGTCAGCACGGACTTTGGTCCGTCCTGGTTCGCATATGAGAGGATTACAACACAAATGAGTATTCACATATCGACGACACCAGCCATGTAGATCCATATAGAGCAGAGCAGCACTCACCTTGTCGCAGACCAAGAGCCCGTCGAGGATCGTCCACTGGTGCGGCACGATCGTGTTGCGATCCGTCCCTGGCTGCAAGCGGTCGGGGCGCACGGGCGAGAAGAGCACCACTTCGCGGATGTCGTAGTTCTGCGAGATCAAGTAGCAACGGCCCTGCACGAGCAGCGCCAGGTAGCGGATGCCCACTGACCGCTCGCACACAAAGTACGGATGCTCGACGATTTGCAGCTCGTTGGTGCGCAGCAGCGTGGATCCGATGTTCATCGGCGCGCGGTCGAGCTCGTTCCAGCCCACGATGACGTTGATCTGGCGCTGCAGCTGCTTCTTCGTGTTGATGTGCACAGGCTGGCCGATGTCTACGGGCACCCCAGCGACCACTGGGGTCGTAGTTGCCCCCGCTGCCGTAGCTGTTGTCGTTGTTACTGCGCTTGGGGTCGTGGACGCCGGGACGGAAGCAGTTGAAGGCGCTGAGCCGCCTGGCGTCACTGATGCGTTGGTGGGTCCGCTGGTAGAGCTCGCAGATGGTGGTGGTGGCGGTGGTGGGGCTGTGATGATAGGCGGAGGCGGCGCCGTTGCGGACGGCATCGCATTCGGGTTCGGCGCGGCCATGGTGTGATCACCTTGAGCTATTGAGCGATTGCGATTGAGGTGGTGCCTTCGGCAATAATGAATGTTGTCCGTAATGAAGGGAATTGTCAATGTCGCTTGAAGGTAACGTTTTTTCTTGATAATAGATAGAGTCACTTGAACAAATGTTGCTCCAAAAAAGAGTGGGTTACTCATAACTCATGGGTTACGATGCAGGGGTTCTCATTAAACCAACGTCTGGGAAATGGCGATAGCGATCATGAGAGCCGCAAGCCTGCGGACCGCGGCGCTGCACTCGCTTCGATCGCCAGCACGACTATCTCTGCTGTGCAGTAGGATGGCGTTCTCTACTACATCTTCATCAGCGAGCTCATTGTCTGCAGGGGAAGGGGCGGTGAAGACCGTGCAGGCGTCTCCGTATGCGCAAACGCACGCCAGCGCGCAAGTGATTAATTTCGGCATTGGGCAGCCGTCGCCATCACTGCTGCCGCTCGAGCTGTTCCAGAAAGCAGCCCAGCACCGGCTCCAAGACGGACAGGACAACGCGCTCTTTCAGTATGGGGCTGGACAGGGATACGAAGGGTTCCGCAGAGACCTCGCAGCGTATTTATCAGGTACGCTTTGCTTCGTTTTGGGAATGGAATTTCAAACTCTCATTAGATGGACGGTTGAAGCTCTAACATGTTGGGGAATCACCATATCTATTCAATCCGGCTATTAGCTACGCAATCAAGCCCAATAGACCCCAACACGCTGCTGATCACTGCCGGGAACTCCCAAGCGATCTCGCACACGGCGATGGCGTTCTCCGAGCACAACAAGCGCGTGTTCGTGGAAGAGCCGACGTATTTCCTCGCCTACGACCTCTTCCGGGAGCTCGGGCTGGAGTTGGCGTCCGTGCCAGTTGATGCGCACGGGCTGAACGTACGTACCATAATATGATTAGGAGTCGTATACCGGTACAATCTAATGTTTATCACTCGACTCATTGGATGATGCTCGATACGGATCGTATTGTAGGTGGACGCGCTGGAGAAGCGACTCGAACAGGGCGACATCCCAGCGTTCTTCTACACGATTCCGTTCTTCCACAACCCCACGGGCACGGTGCTGTCCCCAGACCGCAGGACGAAGCTGATCGCTCTCGCCGAGAAATACGACTTCCGGATCATCTCGGACGAACCCTACAACCTGCTGACGCTCGATGCGAAGACGCCACCGCTCGCGTCACTGGCGTCCTACGACACGTCTGGAAATGTCGTGTCGCTCGGCAGCTTTTCCAAGATCCTGTCGCCAGGACTCCGCCTCGGTACGTGTGTGTCTGGGTGATAAATGACTGACCGATGATGCTGTCTGTTGTGCGTCGTCGTCATCAACGCAGCCATGCGTGCCTGTGATTTGTATGTAAACGAATTATGACGCTGACTCTGAATGGGCCTGGCAGGATGGGTGCAGAGCAGCAAAGACACGATCCGAGCGCTGGCGTCGAGCGGCACGATCCGCAGCGGCGGCGGTCAGAACCCGATCACTGCAAGCATCGTCCACAGTGGTGAGTGAATGCCCATCTCTTGGGTTCAGGATATCGATTCGGTGGTGGTCTGCATTTCTATTGTATAGTGCTTCTCCAAGCAGCATTCTGTGAGATGAACCCACACTCACGTACTGTATCCCCACTGACGTCATCCCTATGTGTTCGTGTGTCCAAAAGTGCTGCAGCTGAACCTGTTGGCGCCGCACATCGCGCACCTCCAGAAAGTGTTCATGTCTCGTAAAACCACGCTCTGCGCTGCGTTGCGTGAGTTCTGCCCCAAGTGCGAGTTCGTCGAGCCAGCGGGCGGCTACTTTGTGTGGGTCCAGTTGCCGCGCGGCATGGACGCTGAGCGCCTGCTCGCGGAAGCAACTGCGCGCCACGGCGTCGCATTCACTCCTGGCTCTCGCTGCTCGCTGCTGCCAAGCTCTCCAAGCACCCTTAGTGCGACTGGCGCATGTGGCGGCGACGAGGATGACGAAGCGACAACGGCAGCGGCGATGATGTCACGCTCGGCGCGCTTGTCGTTCGCATTCTACAGCGATGACGAGATCCGCTTGGGAGTGCAGCGCCTAAGCAGCGCGCTGCGCGTCATCCAGTCGACGTCACCCCCTTAAAATCTGCTCAGTTAGTGTGGCGGAGTGATGTGGCATAAATGTTTCCTTCCCCTTGCATCGATGACACCACCTCCGTGGCTTCAGAAAACCGATGTGAAGGAGGTTAGGGATTTCTTTCCGGTTGCCAAATAAAAATATACAATTATTAAATTTGATTTCCCTCATTTATTCCGCATACCGGATACTTCTCCCCTCAATATACATAAATGTGGAAAGAGGGAGTGTAGTATACCCGATCATGCCTCCTTGTCCCACTCTCTGGACTCACAACGCATTTTCCTGCGGCTGACAACCTGTGACTGGTGGGCTGCTCGTCGAAGGATCATCACTCTGCTCAATCAGGCGTGACGCAAGCACCTTCACGTGAAAAAGGTGGCTTGAGAGGTGCCGGCCGGCCGTCCGTCCCAGATCCCATTTAACCACCCGCCCGCCAGCCACTCGCACTGGCAGAGAAACCGAAGCGAGATGAGCAGCTCCACCAAGTCGAAGAACCCGATGGTGGCCACCACGGCCGGCGCGATCGCCGGCGGCATCGAGACGTTCGTGATCTGGCCTATGGAGATGATCAAGACCAACCTGCAGCTCGGCACGATGCGCAACCAGTACACGGGCATGGTCTCGGGCTTCCGGTATCACATTCGCACCGACGGCTTCCTCTCGCTCTATCGCGGCCTCGCGCCCGTGCTCATCGGCTCGGTGCCCAAGGCGGGCATTCGATTTGGCGCATTTGACTATCTGAAGCAGCGCTTCGCAGACGAGAACGGACAGACCACTGCGATGCGGAATCTCGCGGCGGGCATGGCAGCCGGTGCGATGGAGGCGACGATCATGACCACACCGGTATGCTGTTGTTTGATCCTGTCGTGCTGTTAGTATCTTGCTGTTGTGTCTAACGACGCGACTGCTGTTAATTAGATTGAAACGCTGAAGACCAAGCTGATTGGCGCGAACGCGGGCATGTGGGAAGGCACAAAGATGATCCTCGCGAAAGAAGGCATCCGCGGCGTGTACCAGGGTCTCACCGCCACCATTCTCAAGCAGTCGAGCAACCAGGGACTGCGGTTCATGTTCTTCAGCGAGTTCAAGAAGCGCGCGAGCCCCGAGTTCCTGGAGCGAAACCACCTGATCAAGGACGCGAAGAACATGACGAGCGGTCAGCACGCGACCGTGAGCCTTGTCGGCGGCATGCTGGCGGGCATCTTCAGCGTGTTTGGCAACAATCGTACGTGACTTGATCTTGAAAGCTGGAGGACGCTTTGTGACGTGCTATTACTCACTGGTTTGTTTGTGTGGTTGTCTTTGTTTGCGATTCGCAGCGTTCGATGTCGTGAAGACAAGAATGCAAGGGCTGCACGCGTCGCAGTACAAAAACACGCTCGACTGTGTGCGCCAGATGATCCAGAAAGAAGGGCTCCTCGTATTTTATTCGGGCGTCGTACCCCGCCTCGGCCGCGTGATCCCGGGCCAGGGCGTGATCTTCATGTCCTACGACGGCATCACCCGCGTGGTCTCCAGATACCTCGAGCAGCCGAGCCGTCAGAAACTATGTTAGAGAGAAAGGGCGTCGTTTTGTATGCGACGTCAGATAGATTTCATTTCGCAGCGCTAGACAGATACCGGTAAGTGCCTTCCCATCCATTGCTGTGGAGCGAGCGACTCAATGCAAGCGAAGGTGCTGCTGGCTGGGCGACGACGATCCAAGGGCGGTGTCAAATGCAATAACAAGAAGGCGTCGATTTCATCTTTTCAATTGTGTTGTGGTTGTAGCTTTACTGTAATAATAGTGCTGATGCAGTGATGCTGAAAGATGAATGAATGAGCAGCTATGGGCAACTGATCTGATCAGCTGAAGCAGAGCCACCACCAACGGAATGGCCAACTTCGACATGGTGGGGAAACACGTCAGCTTTTGCAACACGGCATCCGAATATCCTCCGGATATGTTTTTCAAAGCAATGCCTCTCATCCTATATAATTCGGATATAAATATATCACTTCAAGTATACTACACATACAAACTCATTTTACTGCGTATATAGATATATTTTTATTTATTTTTTCATATGGATACCATTTTATGAAAAATATTCCATGTGTGTGGCATTTCAATTTGCAGGGTTTTGTATCGCTTTTTAGCTCAGCAAAGGGAATTTAATGGTATATAATGTCCACAAATGTCAATATCAACAGAAAATACTGGTGTATACATTATGTATACTGAAACCACCCACCCAGGTGGCTGAGAATGAATCCTGACTGATTCGCGAGTCTGTCTGAGACTGATACACTTGGTTTTCAGTGCAGCAAACCAAAATTTCAGTCCCTTCTTGCGCGCTTTTGCACTTGGGGTTTGTATGGCGATGTTCAACTCGGAGACGCAAGACGAAGAACAGCGTGGCTCATGCGCTCCTGAGACTGATTGACGAGCGCTGAGTTGAGAGCTGGTCGTGTTCGGGTGGGTGGGTTTCAACCACGAGCGACAGAGTACGCCAGCGACTGTATGTCGCACCACACCTGCGTGCGCAGACGGACAAACGAACAAACAAACAATCGTGCGCGCGTCGCAGAGCGAACTGACTGCATCTGTTTTGCACCGGTTTCTTCATTTTGGAGAAGCAACTTGCAGCTCCGCGTCCGTCATTATAATCAGTCACTACAACAGGCAAGAACACAGCGCATCCCAGCTGCGCACATTCCCATTTCGTAAGACAGCAGGCAGTCTCAGCAAAGCTCACGCTGAACGCCTTCAACATAAGCGCAGGCAGACACGTACACAATACACTGAGAGAGCGTGGACGTCATGGAACGTGTGCGGGGAGAATATTCGCCGCGAGCGCTCCAGGAGATGCGCTCGGCGAGCAGATCGCCCAACAAGCGCAGCGTCACTGGCGAGCGGTGCTGCGACGAGCAAGAGCAAGAGAAGGACGAAGAGCGCCAAGCACCGGTACGAGTCGACGAGCTGCTCGTGAGAAGAGAGAGTGGTGGTGGCGGCTTTGGCGTGTTCGATGTGCCGCCACCACCGTCGTCGCTGGTGACGCCGTTCAAGCGCTTTCGCGCAGACTCGCTCATCAGTCCGTCCAAGGCGGGCAGCGTTAGCAGCAGCTCTGCTGATGGTAGTGGGATGCATGGGCACTTTGCTCGGCGACGAACGGGTCCGGTGTTCCAGTCGCTATCAAGAGACCAGTCAGCAACAACAACAGTAACTACAACATCAACAAGGACGGCGATCATGGCGTTCAAGCGCAACGCAGCAGCAGCAGATCACGGAATCGACAGCGATTGCAGCACCCAGCATAATTCACAGCAGAACTCGCAACAAAGTTCACAGGGGGATAGCATGCTCTTCAAGGGGCGAGAGTGCAGTCCAGCCGATGTCGCTGAGCTCGCTGTCGAGCTCCTCGTCTGCTCCGAGACGCTGGAAGACCAGATGGATGCTCTGGACGTGGGTCCATTCCTGAGCTGGAGAGCCTCATCGCTGCTTCACGCAAGGGGTCGAGCAGTCATCACTACCTCCACATCATCATCATCAGCAGCAGCAGCATTACGCCACCGACGCAAGCCGCGGATACGCTTCGACAACGACGCGAGCTATGAGATCGGTCTACAGAACGTGTTTGACGAGCAAACCCAGGTGGAAGATCCTTTGGAAGAGCTGGAGGATCCGCTTGAAGTCTTCGTCCATCTCCCCACGACAGGTTGCTGCAACTGCCTGTGCCCAGACCATCATGACGACGACTTGGAGCACTCCT